>CACVBM020001526.1:14529-17029 GCA_902728155.2 Microthlaspi erraticum
AAAGCCAAGGAGCGGAGTTCTGACGTTCATGCCAACCAAGGAGCGGAGCTCTGACGTTCATGCAAAACCAAGCATAAAAGGGTCTGACGTTCATGCGAACCCGGCGCAAGCAACAACTCTGGCGATCATAGTGAACCCGGCGAAAGCAACAACTCCGACATTCACGCAAAACCCGACGCAGGCAAGAAGGAACAAGGACTTGACCGTCATCTTCTGTCCGTGGGACAAACGAGCTATGGCGGGACCGAATTGCTTCACTCACCGTCAATAACCGTTCCGCATCCGAGAGTTCAGCCGACAGCTCATTCACCTATGCGATCAAGGCATCGTTCGATGCCAAGGTGCGAGGATCACAAGTGCCGGCTTGTGTGTTCGCGACATCCCAGCCAAGCAGAAACCGCGAACAACGGAGGAAGCCAAACTCAACAATTCCCTTCTGTTAGGTACGCAACACCGGCCCCGGATCCGTCCATCGAGGAAATAAATGCCCGTGAAAGAAACCGAGGCGGATAGTAGGTATGTAGTTGGATGCGCGAGCATGGAGCCTACAAACACTAGCTATCCGAACGCCACTCATACGCCGAACGTCAGTAAACCCGATAATGTCAATCGTAGAACTATTCAGTTTCCCGAAGGGAAAGAACTGTTAGAGACGGACAAAACCGAGCCAAAGCCGCACAAGCGCGAAAACAATCGAGCCACGGACGATTCCCTCCGAGAAAAAAAAAATCGGGTCGCCGGAAAACTGGCCGGAAAATTTTCCCGGCGACGGACCGGCGGCCGAGCCGGTACTCGGACACCGTCGACCATGCACCACCATCCCCTCGATCGCAGCCCATCCCATCCCATCCCGCTGTACGACCCATCCCACGCCCATTCCAACCCCAAAGAGTCGCACCCCCCTATATATACCTTATGCCATTTTTGGGATTTCCACCAGTATACATTGAAATTCTGAGCAGTCACTGGGGGTCTAGAAAAAAAACTACATGGAATTTTAATCTGATTTTTTGCGTGCTTCATAAGGGTGATATAAACTACTTCCAGTAAAAATTTCAGAATTTTCTGAGCACTCTAACTATTTCTTTTGTAATTTAGCAAACTCGGATAATCCCGGTCCAGCCCGAGGTCCTCGGGAGCTTTTGAGTGTCCAGTGTCATTCTAAACTCTTTATTGGTCTATTTTAAGAGTTTTGATCGTGGAAAACCGGAAAACGGACGGAGAAAAATCGAATCAGTACGGTGACAAGTGTTCTGGCCGACGAAAATGCGCGCCAGTCCGTCCGATGGCCGACGAAAATGCGCGTCAGTCCGTCCGATGGCCGACGGTTCTGACCGTACGGTCGATCATAATTTTTTTTTTCGATTTTTTCATTTTCTCCCACTCTGAAAACCTTCTAACCACGATTTTAAGAGTTTTTATCGTGGAAAATCTGAAAACGGACGGAGAAAAATCGAATCAGTACGGTGACATGTGTTCTGGCCGACGAAAATGCGCGCCAGTCCGTCCGATGGCCGACGAAAATGCGCGTCAGTCCGTCCGATGGCCGACGGTTCTGACCGTACGGTCGATCATAATTTTTTTTTCGATTTTTTTCATTTTCTCCCACTCTGAAAACCTTCTAACCACGATTTTAAGAGTTTTTATCGTGGAAAATCTGAAAACGGACGGAGAAAAATCGAATCAGTACGGTGACATGTGTTCTGGCCGACGAAAATGCGCGCCAGTCCGTCCGATGGCCGACGAAAATGCGCGTCAGTCCGTCCGATGGCCGACGGTTCTGACCGTACGGTCGATCATAATTTTTTTTTCGATTTTTTCATTTTCTCCCACTCTGAAAACCTTCTAACCACGATCTTAAGAGTTTTTATCGTGGAAAATCTGAAAACGGCCGGAGAAAAATCGAATCAGTACGGTGACATGTGTTCTGGCCGACGAAAATGCGCGCCAGTCCGTCCGATGGCCGACGGTTCCGACCGTACGGTCGATCAAAATTTGTTTTTCGATTTTTTTCATTTTCTCCCACTCTGAAAACCTTCTAACCACGATTTTAAGAGTTTTTATCGTGGAAAATCTGAAAACGGACCGAGAAAAATCGAATCAGTACGGTTACATGAGTTCTGGCCGACGAAAATGCGCGCCAGTCCGTCCGATGGCCGACGAAAATGCGCGCCAGTCCGTCAGATGGCCGACGAAAATGCGCGCCAGTCCGTCCGATGGCCGACGGTTCCGACCGTACGGTCGACCAAATATTTTTTTCTCGATCTTTTCATTTTCTCCCACTCTGAAAACCTTCTAACCACGATTTTGAGAGTTTTTATCGTGGAAAATCTGAAAACGGCCGGAGAAAAATCGAATCAGTACGGTGACAAGTGTTCTGGCCGACGAAAATGCGCGCCAGCCCGTCCGATGGCCGACGATTCCGACCGTACGGTCGACCAAAATTGTTTTTTCGATTTTTTCATTTCCACCCACTCTGACAACCTTGTAACCACGATAT
>CACVBM020001527.1:0-64605 GCA_902728155.2 Microthlaspi erraticum
AAAAGACAGTAGCTCAAGAGAGATGGTAAGAGAATTCATGTCTATCTACAGAAGCTTCACATTCCAAGCTTTTAGGGAGTTATAGTAGCTCGGGTAAATAAAAGGAACAACTTACTGAGACGGGCAAGCCCGAGACTAACAGCAAAGAGAGAAAAGATAAGAAGCGTAAAGCAAAGCAGCAAACAGAGGAGATAGAGCAGATTGGAAAAGAAGATAATGAGTCAACAAAGAAAGAGAGAAAACCGAATAAGCCTAAATCAAAGAAGCAAGGGGATGAAGAAGAAGAAACTCAGAAAGCAATATTTTATGTAAATGGACTGTAGCTTTTGATAATAGGCTATATTCCCAATTAATGAGAGCCTTAGTTGCCAATATAATTTTAATTTTAATGTTTTCTAAGAAAATATTACTAAAATTATGTTTTATATTATTTATTATTTATCATTTTCATTTATTAAAGTATTTTTGAATTTTGTCCTTACTTTTTAACTTATTAATTATTCATATCAAACAAAACAAAATAGTAATTAGGGATAAACCAATAACTTTGATTATTTTCTTAATGCGTAAAATATTCCATAACAATAATTAAAAAAGAAATAGAAGGAGTATAATTTTTGAGGTATAATCTACACTTTTTTATTACAATTTATGTGGAGAAATACAAATTTTCAATATTTATTTTAGATAAGATAAGGAACAATATAGAAAAAGATAGATAAAAGGTGTTGAAAATAAAAATGTTTGGAAATTAATGTAAAAATTATAGATACAAATAATAAAACTTTGTAATATTCATAATCCGCGCATCGCGCGGGCTTAGCCCTAGTAAATCTAATGGAAAGAATCATAATGGGATAGGATAGGACTGAACGGGACGGGACATACAAGATGAACAGGACAAGAAAGAACGTACATGAACAAAATGGGACGAGATGGAAAAAGATGGTACAAAAAATTTGCCGAACTCTAATTATATTAAGTAATATGTGCATAATATCTTTAAAACAATATTAATTTTGCGAAAAACAATAAAACGAACATAATCCGTGCGTAGCGCGGGTCACTCTAGTTAATAATAATATAAAGATAAAGATGTATTGCAGTTATTCAAAAACATGCAGTTATTCAAAACAAAACTACATGTAAAGCATTTAAAAAAAAAAACATTTACATTTTTCAGTAAATATACTGTACGTACCTAACTAAGGGTAAACTCGGAAATGTAAAAAACGTTTCGAAGAGAAGAAAGCAAAAGAGACACGAGAATCATCTGCTTAAAATCCAATCGTATCGGACTCAGTCTTCTTCTTCACCTACCTCTCTCTCTTCCTCTACTATTTGGTCCTTTTGTACCACTTGCCGGCGCCGGAGAGACTGAGATGACTTGGTCGGTTTTCAGATCCATTAACTCTCCGACACTCGACCTCTCCGCCGCATTTCGTTCCACTCGCCGCCCATTGGTCACTGCCGGTGTCGGCTGCGTAACGTTCACTGGTGTTACCCTTTCCCGAATGTCTTCTAGATCTCCTCCTTTCGCTTCCCTCAGTGTCTCAGCTACTTCCGGTAACAATTTCCCTTTCTCTTCCCTTCGATTTGGAATCTCTTCCCCCTAAATTGGCTTCTTGTGTCCAATGTTGGTACATCCTAAACGTTCCGATTTTGATGAAGCTGAAGTCCACTTTTGATTAGATTCCAAGTGTTTGTTTGTTACTTTTGGGTCTTAATTCTTTCTACATTTACTGTTTTGTATTCAAATGTTTAATATTGAGAGTTAGTGTTTGAATCAGATGTGAAGGAAGTTGTGGCTACAGAGAAAGCACCAGCTGCTTTGGGACCATACTCTCAGGCCATCAAAGCCAATAACATGGTCTTCCTTTCTGGTGTTCTTGGACTTATACCTGAGGTAATAAGATACTGAATGTAAAATTGTAAATCACTATATCGTTTTACTTTGATCTTCTCTGGCTTCTAATATTGCAAGATTTCTCTTTTGTGCTGTGTCTATAGACTGGAAAGTTTGTCTCAGACAGCGTTGAAGATCAGACCGAGCAGGTGAAGTAGCCTTTTTAGATTGTCATACTATGAAGATTAGTTTAGTTTACAGTAATTTCCATTTGCATCTCTTTTGTGTTCGGGTGATTTATATTAAGTCAAGGAGGTTGAGCTTGTCTTGAATGTTGTTTCACAAATGATGGTGAAGATGTAGCTATTGAGCCTAATTCAAGCGAAGTCTTGATTACTTTCGAGTTTTGCTTTTGAACTGCTTGATTCAGTCATAGTCTTGTGTGTTTGTAGAAAGTTTCAGTTGCTTTGTTTTCTATTCCTGATATTGTCTGATTACTTTTTGGAATATCGAAAGGTACTCAAGAACATGGGGGAGATATTGAAAGCTAGTGGTGCTGATTACTCTTCGGTGGTGAAGACAACAATCATGTACGTTTTATGCTTAACAGTATCATTATTTATGTGAAATTATGAAGGTTAAAGAAAACAAAAGCGATCGTTTTGATTTTTCTATCGCAGGCTTGCTGACTTGAATGACTTCAAGAAAGTGAACGAGATATACGCCAAATGTGAGTTTTTTTTTTTTTTTTTTTTTTGTTAGTGTTCCTACTCACTTCGTAATGCATAATTACTGGTTGTGGATTGGTTTAAAGAATTGTTGTGAACCATTTTCTTCCGTCTGGTGCAGACTTCCCAGCTCCTTCTCCAGCAAGATCGACTTATCAAGTCGCAGGTTTACCTCTAAATGCCAAGATCGAGATCGAATGTATTGCAGCACTCTAGGAAGAGTTTTTGATTCGGAACATGTCAAAACAAATAAGAGAAAGGAAAACAATGGTTTTATCAACCCATTCTTAACGTACTTTTCATTTTGCTGCACTGCCTCAAAACTGATGTGGATTATCAAAGCATTACGTTCGTTGCAAAACCTCTTAAGCCCTCTCTACATTAATCAAGAATAAGTTGATTTGTTAGTTCATTTGCGGTCGACTTAATATATGACTAGGATTTAACCCGCACAAATGTGCGGGGAAAACGATTTATAAAAATTATAAAGAAATTTAGTTTTTATTGTTTGTGGAACAGATTAGTAAGATTTAAGAAGTTTCTAGATTAAAATTAGATTTAGGTGGTGACTGACATATGATTTAGTAATTAACGAAATAGAGTTGGTTATATAAGTTTTGCACTATCGTACTAAATTTGATAATATATTCTAATCAGTAATCAGTGAAATATAGTGTTTAATAATACTAAAATCTAAATGTAAACAGAATTGTTGAATGTTAAGACCGTAAAACATAAGAAACATGAGATATGGAATAACCTAACTCCTCGATCAAACTTGTGTGAAAGACAACTATCGATCGGTGAAAAAATATTATCCAATTTGTAAATGAAATTTATAAAAAATTGATTTTAACCCTTGAAAAAACTTCTTCAATCCGTAAAATTTAATTTTAACACACTAAAAAAAAATTATTCACTTATGGAAAATATTTAACATGTAACAAAAAATCATTTATTTGTAAAGAGTATTCACCCCGTGAAAGAAACAATTTCAACTCGTGGAGAAAAAGTATTTAACCCTTTCACCGAAATTATTGAACAACTTATTCAACTCGATTAATTAAATTATTCAACCCATAAAAAGATACTATTGAACCCGCAAAAGAAAAATTTTCAACCCGTGGAAAAATGATTCAATCCTAAAAATATATCTAACATGGGTCAAAAAAAATTATTCAGCAAAATATTTATATATATATATATATATATATTTCACCCATAAAAGAAAACTATTCATTCCATATAACTATTTTAAACCGTAAAATAAAATTATCCAACCCTTAAAAAGACATTATTGAATCCGTAAAAGGATATTATTGAACTCCCAAAAAAAATTATTCAACCCGTGTAAAAATTTATTCAATCCATAAAATATTATCCAGCATGTGTCAAAAAATCATTCAATGATATAAACATATTCAACCATAAAAGAAAATTATTTAATCTGTATAATTTATTTAACCCGTAAAATAAAATTATTCAACCCTTAAAAGGATATTATTGAATATGCAAAAGAAAATTATTCAACCCGCAGAAAAAAATATTTAATCTATAAAGTTTATGTCAAATCATTCAATAGAAAAAACGTATTTAATACATAAAAGAAAATTATTCAACTTGTATAACTTATTCAACAAATCAAAGGAAATTATTGAACTCTTAAAAAGATATTATTAGGCCCTCAAAAGAAAATTATTCAACCTGTGGAAAAAATTATTCAATGCATAGAAAATTATCTAACATGTGTAAAAAAAGTCATTCAGTGAAATAAACATATTCAACCTGTAGAAGAAAATTATTCAATCCGTAGAACTTATTCAACCCGTTAAATAAAATGATTGAACCCATAAAATAAAATTATTGTAACAGTAAAAATGTATTATTGAACTCGTAAAAGGATATTATTGAACTCGCAAAACAAAGTTATTCAACCCGTGGAAAAACTATTCAGTCCTTAAAAAGGTCATTTGATCAAATAAATATTCAACCCAAAAAAAGAAAATTATTCAATCCGTATAACTTATTCAACACGTAAAATAAAATTACCGAAACAGTAAAATATATTATTGAACTCGTAAAAGGATGTTATTGAACTTGCAATACAAAATTATTTCAACATGTGGAAAAACTTCAATCCTTAAAAAAGGTCATTTGATAAAATAAATATTCATCTTGTAAAAGAAAATTATTTAATCTATATAATTTATTCAACCCGTAAAATAAAATTATCCAATCTGTAAAATGATATTATTCAACCTTTGATATAAATTAGTTACTCAACCCATAGAAAAAAAATATTCTACCATGAGGAACAAATAGACAAACATTCTACCTTTGAAAAAAAAAAAAAAAAAAAAAAAAAAAAAAAAGACAGACATCCTACCATCACGAACAAATAAGCAAAAAAAAATTATAATTTTATATCAAATAATGCTATAAAGTTTTGGGGTTTCGCTTAGTATGTTTGATATAAACATTTATAATTAAATCCTGATATTCTGGATTAATAAATATTTTGTTGTAAGAAAAAAGATAACATACATATTAGGTGCAAATGAAATAAGAAACTTAAATTTTAATATTATATTATCTTCACCAGTTAATATTAAAGGAAAGTTGAATACTAAAATTCCTAAGATCGAACAAAAAGAACAGCGAAACTGAGTCGGCAAAGACAGATTCAAGCACATGAAATTAGTATATCTGAGTGAGTAAATCATGAATTAGCTGTCTTGAATCACGATCCTGAATCTTCCAATGGAGTTGCGGCTAGTTCAGTTTCAGCAAACTCCGGCGGCTTGGGACGTCTCCACTTCTCTTCTCACTTCTCTGTCGTCTCTCTATTCGACCTCCAATTCCTCGCCGCCCATATTCTCCGCCGAAAGGTTTCATCTTTGATCGCATATTTCTCTCTCCAGATTCTCAATTGCGACACCACAAACCATTCTTGTGTTGGTTTCAAATTAAGAACGAAGCATCTTTAATCAACAGCTAAAGACGCTTTTCCCAACGCTGTTCTTCTCGCCGCTAAGCGTTAAGGCTCCGATGTTCCTCAGTTCATTTCGCCAGCAAAATAAGTTCCAATACGTGGACCAGCTCTACCACATCAAAGAGACAATGAAATAAGATGTCGTATTGATTAAATTAATGAAAATGAAATAAATTGATATGGTGAAGAGACTAACCGTATAAGTCTTGCTTTCTTCATCCCCACTTTGTTATTGTAAGCAGGGAATCAAGTTGGTGGTGGTGGTGCTTCGAAGAACCCATTCATATATGATCCCATTCATATATGATACTCTATCTGGGGCTATAATCACGGAAGAGCGTTAGTCATGACTATCCTTGCTCTCTCTTTTTTATTTTAGTACATGGACGTAGGAAAAAAATAATGAAAATCGTTTAAATTTAATGATTCTAAATTTGTGATATATATGAGAACAAAGCACTTATCATGGTACCTAAAAATGATTGAGGAAGGCACATTTTTTGCTCCTCTGTGATTTAACCACAGTATTGCTCCTGGATCTCGAATCTGTTGTGAAATAAACAAACAATAATTAGAAAAGTTATGTGTAAAAGGCCATGAAAAATCGAATTGTAGCAGAGATCATCCTCGTTACTCCACCAAAAATTGGGAATTGTTCGATGTAGGAGAAGTATCTTTTTCAATGTTACAGTCATCATAGGCTGATGTTAGAAGAGCTATGATCTGAAATTAGGCAAACCTGAAATATAAGAATTGATATAGTTCTTAATAATTGTATTGAAAAACAGAAACGTACAAAGTACATCATATCAATTATCATGAAAGCAGAAGTATCAAAAGCATTGGGTGATTCCCAATCTCCTCTGTAATCAACAAACTGTGATTAGTAAAGATAAGACATATAAGAGAAGAAACATATATGTTAGTATTTAGTAATAGAAATCTAGATTCAACTCCATTGTTTCTTTTTGTGTAGGGGATAATGAAAATCGTAGAGAACTAACCTTTAAATCATAGAGAATTAACTCTTTAGGTTGTTACCCAGATTTTTATCAATGCGTATTGACTGTGAAGTTGTGTACAAACTTCCGTTCTCCATTGACAAAATGTTTTTCATACCGATGGACATGTTCCCTACACGTCAGGTTAAAATTTAGGTTCAAGTTAATTATCCACCAGTAACAAAAATTTTCCAATGTATATTCTAAGCACGATATTTTAAAGAGCAAATTACCTCGATGAATGATAGAATCATCGAACGTGTTTCTCCATGCCCAAAAATGTGTATTGGTTCAATGTGTGCAGGATTTTGACATGAATTTTCCAAGTGAATTTGAATGGCTTCACGTATATGGAAGATGGACGGGAATAGGGACGGGAAGAGCATTAGCATTTTTGTATATAAGATTTCCTTGCTGAAGGCTATCGAGGTATGTCTACTCTTTCATCGTGCAACTGTTACATGTATTTATAGTGTTGTTTAGGAATGGGTCATTAGGTTTTGAAAAGTATATCTTCGAATATATTTTCGTTGGCTTAGATTACGGATTGTAAATCTTTTCACGATTTTTTTTTATATCAATAACTGTCCCGAATCTTAAAGCAATTGATTTCGAAATTCAAAAGTAGCATATTTTATGGGATACATAATGTGAAATTGCTGAGCGACTTACCTTGTTTATAGCTGTTTAATATATACGGGTAATTAATAGTTGCCGTTTTATCAGCCGTGATTTTGTTTTCTGGTTAGTTGATATCAAATATTCCGAAAGATTTGGTCAGTATTTATTCTTTTTGAATATCACATATATTCCGGTTAAGTGGTCATAGATTTCGCCCGGTTCAATTTAAGTATTTTCAGGGTCCGCGTGTTTTTTTTTCGGGTGGGTCGGGTATTTTTCAGTCGAATTGAGTTAACTCGCTCGACTCGGTTTTTTTCACCCGGAATTGCCCCTGATATTTTTGTTTCCAAACACTTTTTGTTCGTATTCTCAGTGGTATTTTCCGTAATAAGAAGCTTTTTTGGGTATCTCTTAAAACTGACGTCTAAAATAATATATTAGAGATGTATTGAGTACAATATTTTATTTTAATTTAGAAACCCTTTTAGCTTTGAGCCTTTGAGGAATAAATAAATATGGTATTTAATAAGTATTCCATTTAAAAAAAAAATGCGAGAAACTAAACAAAGCTATGGTCAGGAAAACCCACCATTCTTCAAGTAGAGGATAGTTTTTTCTTGGGTTTTGTGAAAAAAAAACCCCAAACTATATTATTTTTGCAAGAAAAACTCTCACTAAAAAAAATGCAAGTCAAACCACTCAACTCCAAAGTCACCTGCAATATAGCCCCTGCCTATATTGATGACGTGGCAATGTCAGAAATCTTTATTTTTGTGTGCAAAAAAAACCTTGAACTATTTTTTGTGCAAAAAAAGACCTCGGTTGATAAAAAAAAATTGTGTTGTTTTCAATTTGCATAAGACCGTTAAATAACTATCTACTGTTTTCAAGATTTTAATTTTTTTTTAGTAAAATATATATAAAAACGAAAAAAAAAAACTCATCTTCATTTTTCTTTATATCTCAATCTATTTATTTTCTGAAAATAAATCAGTAACGTCATTTAAATCTTGAATATAATAACTTTATTCATTTTCAAATCTGTTTATAGCTTTCTTACCCCGTCAGAGTAGATCTGTTTCGGAGTAAATTTTAGGCTCGATCCCGACTCAGATATAATACTTTTATTCTTAGTTGTTTTTGGTACAATTCCTTTCAAACCGTTTGTTTCGGAGAAAACGATTCAATTTGAATTCACACAAACTTGTTCAAAGAAATCTTGTTTTGGCGGCTTTTGAGGTATGTGAATTGACTTAGGAGGATTATTGAGAGATGAATTTATGTAGAGTTGGTAAATTTTAAAAGTTAAGAGATTTGTTAAATTTATAGAGAGATTATGTTAGATTTGGAGAGAGTTGGTCTATTTAGAAAACAATTTATAATGGATTTGAAAATATAAGGGTTATAGATAGTTCTTTGGAAAATCTTGTTCTATGAGTTAAATTGTTTAAAATTCATATCTCGGTAATAAAGATTTTACTGGATTCATGAAATCATTAAAACACAAACTTTTTAAATAACAACTGATTGTATGAATTTTAAAAATCACTAAACCAATAACAACATATTTTAGTAAAATTGTTAGAATTCATAAACCAATAACAAAGATTTCTGAATTTTTTTAATAATTCTTATAAATCTATATGCCAATAACCCTATATACTTGATTGATGAGAAGGTTTCTTGCAAAATAATTTAGTCTGGGTTTTTTTTTGCACAAAATCTTTTTTTTCTAAGAATGCCACGTCATCAATATAGGCATGGGCTATATTGCGGGTGACTTTAGAGGTGAGTGGTTTGACTTGCATTTTTTTGAGGTGAGGGTTTTTCTTGCAAAAATAATATAGCTTGAGATTTTTTTGCACAAAACCCATTTTTTCTTCTTGAATTTATATTTTAGTAACTTTTGGCCTTTTCAAAAGTTTGATATTCCATCCTTTCTTTTTTTCAAACTGTTTTGCGTATATTAAAAATAACTAAATTTATCATTTTACTCATATTTAATCTTTATTATATTATTAATTGAGAAGTATATGAAAAATTTATGACAAAAAAACCAATCTAATTATGAAGAGAAAGTGTTTAGCAACACATTTAATTAGGGTCAATTTAGTACATTATAATGTTTGGATACAAGAATAAGAGAAAAAACAATTTGGATAGAAAAATAAATGGAAAAAATTGTTTGGATACAAGAATAACAACTTAAAACAAACCGATGGTTTAGAAAACTTCCGTTTTCAAGCTCTTAAAAATCTTATTTCGGGTTTTCGGGTTTAGATATATTAAAAAAGTATGAGTATTTTGATATATCTAAACCCACTTATGAAACATAATTTTAATACAGGAAAATTAAATTAAATGACAAACATATTCCAAAGAAAATAATAATTTTAAAATGATATAATATTATTATTACTAGGAGAGTACCCGCGTAATGCGCGGATTTATATTTCAAAAAAAAATATTGTTATTTTTGATATTATTTTGTTTTGTTTATATATACTTTGTATAAATAGGAAAAGTTAATTTTTGAAATAAGAATTTGTTTCTTTTGAAATAGTATAAGAGTTTGTTTCTTTTTAAATATTATGATGAACTTAATAAGTTAGACCACCAGCAAAAATATCAAAAATATTTAAAGTTTCTTTCCAAATGAAGTTCTTTAGTAATTTTTAATAACAAAAATATTAATAGTTTAAGTTTAAAGTTTTCAATGAATTTTTAAAATTTTAGCTCCATATTGTAGAAGTGATTGTGGAGTTCTTTAAAAATTAATTACCTTTTTCCAAAGTTTTTAAATTTATATAAACACAAACAACAGAAACATAAAAAAAAAAAACAAATCAAAACATGATGATAACATCTGTATGTTTAATTGGATCTATTTGAGTTGCAACATATGTATGTTGAATTTGGTTTCCAACACTCCAAAACCTTTGACGCAATTCATATGTTTACTCTTATTCATATGTGATAACTGATACGCCTCTTGCTTATCCAGTGGGACCGTTATTGGATCAAGTTGGTGATTGTAAGGAGAAGAAGCAACGGAGATTTTAGAATGGCTAGACGAGCAGCCGGCTATTTCGGTGGTGCTCACTGCAATTAGCATTAACGGTTATATCGGATCTAACCAAATCCTATTCATGAAATTTTACAAACAAATTAGAGTGTATAAACACACACAAAAAATTAAACATATACAAAAGCGATAGAATTTGTTTATATTACAGGAGTTGGTGCTTGTGTGTTTCGAGGTTGTTCCACGTTTATACTACTTGTTGACTGAAACGTGCTTGCTCCTCTGTAAAACACAAGTAGAGTAAAAGTTACGGTTAACGTTTAGCAAATAGATGAAACAACCGATGCCATTACACTAAAGAAAAACGTTATTAACAACTCAGTGCCTTTATAATCTAGTTGCATAAAAGATTTTGCCTCCTATACAACATTATGCTCCGTAGCAATTTCCATCAAAATCTTGACTTTTGTTGGACCATCGGGTGCTTTGGCCGACAACTTCTCCGACAACTATCAAGATAAGAAGAGTCATAATCAAGAAACAGTTCTGAATACAAAATCACCACCAAAAGTGTTCTTCTTTATGGACGACTTACCAATTTTCCAAATTTTAAAAGCTTACGAATTAACATTCTATGATACAGTATTGAAACGACCAAATCCATTTCTGCCTTCTTCAGGCCCATTCCGATCTCAACGCCACCTGATTCGTCACGTCTCTCCGCCATTGACATTGCCTGTCCTTGGTCAATCGATACAACATCAACCTTAACCGGTCTTCCCCAACCGAAATCCGACTCATACACTCCCAACCGGTTCGACCCGGCTATCGTCCCGAATTGTGAGCTCTCTCCCTGGGAATCGAATCCATCCCTGAATGCTTTCGCGATCGTCTCTATCCTTCGCGAACTCAAACCTTTCACCAAATCGCTTAAGATCTCAACCGCATTCACGAATCCTTTCTCCTCCGCGAAATCCGCCGCCTTCTGATTGTAGCTTCCCTCCGGAAACACGCAGTTTCCGAAGTATGTCGACGGAAGCGGCGGATCCAACCGCTCTCTGAAATCTCCGACGAGAAGGAAACCCACGGATCGCTCTCCGTCTCCTCCACGCGCCTTCACGAAGCACGTCCACGCGTATGCGTAGGCGATGACGAAAGCCGACAAGTGAAGCGGCGGATCTGGACTTTGTGATTTAACTCTCTCCCGGAGTCTGTCCACGTCATCGCGGGAGAGAACGAGCGTGGCGAGAACGACGTCGTCTCTGAGTTCTCTGGCGGGGAGCGGACTCAGGCTTCTCTTGTTGGTTTTATCCTGTTTCAGAGATCTCACAATCTCGATCATCTTCTCATCGAGTCCGGTTAGATCTTTGAGCAACGACCGATCAAGCGACGGTGTTAGATTCTCCGGTAGAGAGAAATTACATGTTCTCGAGGTGGTGTTTGCACAATTTATCGCAGCAATGTCACAGTCTTTGTTTTGGGTACCGATTCGATTAGGAAAGGGAGGCGAAACGTGACGAAAGGATGAAAACAGCAGAAAAAAGTTTCTGGTTTCCAGAAAAAAAAAAAAAAAAAAAAAAAATGCAAAACGACGTCGTTTCGGTGTTAGGCGTAAAATTTTGGGAAAAAAGGGAAAATGCTAAACGACGTCGTTTTGTGTTGCACGGAAAAAAAAAAGTTGAGAACGCCAAACGACGTCGTTTTGGCGTTGGGAGGAAAAAAAAAAAAGAAGGTGCCACGTGTCGAAGGCTGGAAAGTGTCCAAGCCTTATTAGTTATGTAGATTACAAACAACTGCCATTTTAAAGATACTCAAGCCCGCGCTGGTTGCTGGCAAACCACCTAGTTCAAATAGTATGTGGAAATAAAAATTTGAAAACTAGTTAACAATAAACTATTCTCTATAGAAATAGAAATATAATTTTAAAGATATTTATAAAAATTAATAATTATTTGTTCGATCTTATGTGGCTTAACTATAAGTCTTAATCTATAATTTTATATTAATTAACTATAAGATAATTTGCGTAAATCATTCCACATCAATTATTTTTGCCTGATTTATGTTTTTAGTTGAATTTATTAGGCATGCTAACTTACAAAAGTGGGATAAAAAAAAATAACTATTCGCACAAAACACAAATGTATACTGAAACTATGAGTATTGGAACTGCAAATATATGTGTTAAGTTTTGATATAAACACAAAAAAAGTTGAAAAGATAGTGGCTAGTGTAAAATTTTATTTGAAAACAGATTTATAAAGACAAAAAATGAGGATTGCCCTTTGAATAACATCAAATAACTTTTAGTTATTAGACAAACAAAAACATTTTCAGGACTTGATCTAAAAAATATTTTTGTATGGCAAGATTTAATCTAACAACATATTGGTATATCTAAAAAAAATTGTTTTCCAGAGAATTTTGATATTGGAAGATTCGTAAATTTTAGTTGTTGATTTTTGCAGTTTTTTATAATTATTCATTAAGAATATATATTAAACCGGTTTAAAATAGAGACATGCGCATAGCGCAGGGGAAAGCCCTAGTAATAGGGGAATTTTCAAAACTACACAAACTCTAAGGTTGTAACTGGTGACCAAGGAATGAAGGGGAATTGTTTTATTCCCCCTCCTTCCCTAAAAATTACACTATTCACAAGGAATGTGTATTCCATATTATTCCTTACTAGGGTTCAGCTCGCGCAATGCGCGGGTTATGACTATTACACAGTTTTCTTATTTATAGTTTCATTATCGTTTGAATCTTGTTAATTGTGAATGATGATTTTTAAGCTTGATTTATGTTCATAACCTAATATTATATAAAACCAGGAATTCCTTTATTTTGGATGATTTTTGTTTTCTAATAAGATTATTTTTGGTAGATATATACCGAGTTCTGTTTTGAGTATACACTAATAATCCAATTATTGAAAAAATGTCTGTTTTCCTAACAAAGTAAAAAGTTGATTTAATATTTTAAAGTAAAAAGCTAATTTAAGACATGTGTGATATGTCCTCCGTCCTCCTCTAAATGGATATATACATAATTTGATTAGGAAAAAAATATACGGATTTATCTAGATTTATATTGTTAAATGGTATATAATCCGGATTTCGATTTATCAGGTCTTTTAGAAAAATTATAGTAAATATGGTAAATGATAACTTTTTTTTGTTAGAGGAAATTCCAAACTGATATAAACTAATATTGCTATCATAGTCAATTGATCTGATTTGGGAATTTTTTTTCATTTCTCACATAATATATCATAAACTAATCTTATATATAATGAGAGTATATCACTCTCCAGGAGAGTGACACGTGGCATCTTTTCATTTAAAAAAAAAATCATAAATGTGTTTAATTCTTCATCTTTAGGGCTGGGCATGAGTCGGGTACCCGGGAATTTCAAGTCTAGCTGCCACGCATCCATGAATTTCTCTGGCTGGTACATATAAAAAAGAAGTTTTTGTTCTTCTTAAGATTATGCATGTGTGTGTGTAACTCTGTTCTTGACTCTGCTTTATTAGGTGAATACTTTCAGAGAGAGAAGAGCTCTTGCGCTAACACTCAGCGACACGAAAACAGCAGTGAACAAACTCCATCACATGATTAGTTTTCTCACTGCTATTGTCATTGTCATCATATGGCTAATCCTTCTTGAGATCATCACGTCCAAGTATCTTCTCTTCTTAACTTCACAAGTTGTTCTCTTAGCCTTCATGTTTGGAAACTCACTAAGATCGTCTTCGAGTCAATCATCTTCCTCTTCATCATTCACCCTTTTGATGTTGGTGATCGGTTAATGATAGACAAAATAGAGTTTAAAAAACTAAAACGTGTGTGTGTTTGTGTCTATTTACTGAATGTTGCAGGCTAATGAACAAAGATCAAACTGTAGATGGTAGTGGAGGAAATGAACATTCTCACAACAGTGTTCTTGAAGGCTGACAATCTCAAGATTGTGTATCCAAACATTCTTCTGTGGCAGAAAGCAATCCACAATTACAAGCGTAGTCCAGACATGGGAGATGAAATCCAGTGTTGTGTCCACATTACTACACCTCCTGAAAAGATTGCTGCAATGAAACAGAGAATCTCAAGGTAAAAAAGAAATGATCATTGTTTCTAAAGTTTTATAGATTAGGACAGCATGATGATCTTCTTATTTTTGTTTAAAACCGCAGTTACATCGATAGCAAGCCAGAGTATTGGTACCCAAAAGCAGATTCTCATGAATATCTAATTATTTTATGTTCTCATGAATCATGAGTCATGGACTTCTAGGCACTGCAGCGTTATACATGCATATAGTTGACATGTATTCAGGTTCCGAATTCCATAACGGTAGTTACATGTAGTTAATAGGAAGAAGTAACGGGAGAAATAGGAAGCAGTCTGACCTATATGCATGGACCAACAACGAAGGTACTTAAACTGTTAACTTGATAGTGATGTTTAGTGCTAGCTCTTTCTCTTACGTGAACGTCTTCATCCTTCTCTTTATCAATCCATCTTCATATCTTTAATCTGCGGGTAGCTTAGTAAAATGGAGATACTATGTGCACACTACGGAAAGAAAGGAATTCTTTAGTAAAATGGTAGCTTTGTAAAGTTGCTTCGTTTGTAATCACACGGTTGGTGTGATTTATTTGTGAAAGGATACAATATACTCAATCATCAGTATATTAACTTTTCTCGTGGGTAATGACTTCTGTCCACTAGCATAATTTGTGTACAATTTGAAGCTTAGCTCTTTACTTGTGTTAGATGATCATTATATTATTAGTGAGTGAAAAAGTAATATATGAATACAAGATAGTGAGATTCCGTACTGTATACTTTTTTTCTTTTTATGGATCATGGTACCAATATCACAGTTGTAAAATATTACAGGATACATTCAGAGGAAGATGGCAGAAAAACTTGTGCTGATGTTTATGCAGCTGGTCCTTCAAAGGTTTGTTTCAATAAGCTTGCAAAGTTTTTTTCTCTACTGATATTGATTGTATGCATTAGAAAACTTCATAAACGAGTTCCCATAAACTTAAGTAGTATATCCAACTTTAAAGCTTTTAGCTATGCAAAGATTAGCTACATTTTTATAATTTTGATGTTTTACAGGTGGTGATTACTAGCATTATAACTCTATCTGTCTTCGTTGCTAACCTACACACGTTTGTTTTTTCTTATATGTTTAAGTTCAACTCTTTAGGAAAAGTGAAAGGAATCACGTAAACTTTATGTTTTTACTCTCCAATTAAGTTTATACTGCAGGTTTTCAGGTGAGAATTATTCAAAGGAACAAAACTCACCCAGAAAATTAGAAAGTACCAGTTCTCATTAGAAAGCAGCATCAAGAATACTTGATTATGCGAAGGAAGACTGAAAGTGCAGAAATTGTCAATTTGGTTCTTTCAACTTGTTTGCGTTTTGGTAAGCATTTGTTATAGAGCTCTTTAGAAAATTGATTTTTTTTTCCCATTGAATGAGGGAAATGCCTTGAGATTTATTTGTTGGGTTTTCGCAGATATTTCAAAAATGATAATGCAAAACCCACTACTTGAACAAGCACAAGCTTTACATCTGCCAATAGGCGAGAGGAAAACCCTGAGTCCTTCTGCAATCTGAGCAAGTTAAAGTTATAATGATTGTATTATTTTCTTTATACAATGAACCTGGTAGCTCTAAATCATTTTCTTCTACAATTTATGTTCTTTGTAATTGTTTTTGATTTGGTTCTACAGACCTGACGAATTTGTCCACAGTGGTTCTTCTTCAGTGTCTTATGTAAATACTAACATTAGATAGATACATTAAATGGAGAGGCATCTTCATTGACAATGCCTCATAGCTCTTCTCATGAGCTACTTTTAAAAGGTTGTGTAATAAGATGTGTGTCTCTTATGTCCAATTTGGTTGCTTTACATACTCATTGTTTTGGCTTTTTACTCACTACTCGTGCAAAACTGTTATGGGTTTGAGGTTAAACTTATGAAAAATAGTCTTACAAGTACAAGTAGTAGATATGTATACTTTAAAAAGACTATAAAAATAAGTTCCACTGCGATCAATAAATAATTAATTTGATGAATCATGTCATTAATCTAGCTGCTCAATATATATTCTCCTGCTGAAAAATATATATGCTTAGGTTGGTAATATAATTAGTGTGAGAAGTAACCATATGGGAGGAGGGGGATGGGAAGGCGGTGAAGAGAATGTTTCCTACGTGCATCACCAAACACATTCTCAAGGATTATACCAGCCTATAGAATTAACAGCTTATAGAATGCAATCCATGTATGAAAATCGGGTAAATCTTTGCCTTAGATTATCTGCAAAACAGCTTCTATTCACAGTGATTTGGAACAACTATTAGGGACAAAATGTTTGCAAAATTAATGTGAGAATTAAGATACAAGTAACAAAATTTTGTAATAGTCATAACCCGCGCATCGCGCGGGCTTAGTCCTAGTGAGTTTAATAACCAAAAAAAAAAAAAAAAAAATCATCAAAATTGGATATTGCGTATATTTTGCCCAAATCTTAAAATTTGGCGCAGAACAGTCGTCACTGAAGGCTTTAAAAACACTTGTCGTATTTAAAAGTCCAAAAGGCTTTAGTATGTTTGTCCACGACGAATAAGAGTTATCAAGCAATTACAAAAAGCTCTCGCTTCGCTTCGTCTTCTAATATCCGAATCCGGCGAATTCTGCTCCTCCTCAATTTTCCTCTCTCTCCGTGTTGACTCTTGAGGCGATCCAACAATCATCAACGACAACGCGATTCTCGGGTAAGTCAGACGATTTCAGCTTATTTTCTCAGGATTTTTTTTGTGTCGTTTCGATGTAGATTTTTCTGCTAGATTTCTTCCTATGAGGGTTTTGTTCTGCAGCCTACATCGGGAAACGGGACGAATTATGCAGAGAATAGAGAATTGAACAAACTAGATTACTATTTTTACCTGCTCAGTGATGAGTTCCTCGAAATATTGGAGAGATTGTGTCCTCAATCTGAAATTCGCTGCTAGATAATCAATCTCACTGAAAGGTTGTTCTTTCAATTATTAACATGAGCTGTTAAATCTGGATTTTGCAGAAAAATCTGTTACTCTCCCCTGAAAGTTGAGAGATTTCAGTGAGCAAGATACTGTTAGCGGCATTTAGAGATGCCTCGGGACTTATCGAGATCGAGGTCACCTTCCCCATCACCTTCACGTCGCAGAAAAAGGCACTCGAGGTCTCCTGTAAAGCATAGGCACAGCAGGAGGAGCAGAAGAGACAGAAGCCGTTCTCCATACTTATCTAAATCATATAGCAGGTGATACCCGTGATATTTCTGCGCTATGCTATTCGTTTACCTTAGCTACCTTAGCTAATTGGTTAACAAGACAGATTGGTGGAACACGTTTATGTATCTTGCTGGCTAAAAACGTGAATTGTACAGAGTTGAGCCCTACGCATCCACCTTCTTCAACTGCTCCTACTTACTTGTCTCGATTAGATGATACAGGCTCTATCGTTATACTTTTTGTTGAGTGATGGTCTTGTTGGACACATATCTTAGTTTATTAGGTTGTTGGAAGCGCTGTGTAAAGTTTTGGCAGGAATGTGAATATCTTATGACTTTAGCTTTTTTCGTCTAGGGAAATGCACCCTGCATATTCAGTAAAGGCAGAATTACTTGACATATGGCGTGATTACATGTTTATATCATTTCTTATTCCTGTTGAAGCTTGTCTTAGTGTGCTTGTGTTAACATAAAGAGACAAAAATACCAAGAAAATTATAAGTAAGATAAGATATTGAGAAATATGACTGAGAATTTAGGAAGAGGATGCATGCTCTTACCATTATATTATAAGCTCAATTTCTTCCCGTTTTGTGGGAGGGAAAGTTGAGCAGGTGATGGATGTTCTTTCATTGATCCCTTGTCATATTAGCTTCTTCATGTGATTAAAGTTGGAGCTGATAATTCTTAACAGTGTATGAGGTAACTGCACATACTTTTTGTTCTTTCAAAGAGAAGCTGTGGGTTACTTGTGTTATAAGTTATTTTAATAACATGTTTTCTTTGGTAAGAAAGAGGCTGGTGTTACAGATCATTTTCTTCAAGTCCTCATTTATATTTGCTTACATCTCTAAGTTGCTTCAGATTTCTCACATTTAGATTTTTTGTTCTTCTTTTTTCAAGATTGGAACCCAGGAATAAGTGACTATGTGGATCGAGACTCTACGGTTTCTCAGTGTAAGGCCAGCCAAAAGGACACAAAAGGAATGAGAAATTTATTTTAAATTCAATGTATTTGTTAATATTTTTTTATTTAATAAATGGGATGCCACATGGCAATTTGAGAAACAAAAAAAATGATGAGGTGTCACTCAACTGGAGAGTGATATCCTCTCATTATATATAAGATCATTCCATATTAATTAGGTAATTTTAGTGTTAAATTACTTATAAAATATGAGGAGGAATGAGTTCCATATATTTTATTTCTCCTCATTACATTCCTTCTTATTCCTTTTGTTCCTTTGTGTCACCAATTAGAGTCTAACATTAAACTCTTAAATCTAAACTCTAAACCCCAAATTTAAATCTTAACATAGGATTAGTGAACCCAAACATATATATTAAAATTAGAAAAAAATGTATTTTTGAAAATTTTCATACTATATACTATATGTGTAGTTTTGAAAATTTGCACCTTAAATGTATTTCTTAAAATTTTTATAAGTAAAAATATCAAAGCCGACCTCAAGTTGCACAAAAAAAAAAAAAAAAAAAATCAAAGCCGAGCTCACGAGCCGAGGACGACATGTGGAACGATGGACAAAGCTGGTGACGGTGCGTTCAACAAACACATCTCCACGTAGGATAAAAGTACTCTACAATCTGACGTGGCAAATAATTGTATATGTTCTTGTTCTTCCATTGATCTGATCTTTATCTTCTTTTTTATTTTATGATTTTAATATCCCACCAGCTTCTACCTACGTTTATATAAACATATAAGCTCTTTACTACCGGTTACATCCAAAGAGAAAAAAAGAAAGAAAGAATGGGGAATTGTCTAAGGCATGAATCAGAAATGCACTGGGCTGGTGAAGATTGGGATGATTTCATCAGAGGTGATGATCATCATCACAGCTCCAAAACATCAATAGAGGCCAAAAAAGTAGTTGTCACAGGAAACTGTAAATCCTCTGATCCAACTCATGAGATCAAGATCAGGCTCACGAAGAAGCAGCTCCAAGATTTACTGAGTAAAGTCAACGCCCATGGCCTTACCTTTCGTCAACAGGCTCTCTCGTGTCCGAGTTCGGTGAATCGTAAAACTGACGGCTACGAAGAAGCCAATCATAAGGGCCGGTTATGGCCACCGGTTCTGAAGAGCATACCAGAAGTTATTTAAAGAGACGATCACGTTGTATATTCTTAGGGGTTTCTTCACTTTCTTGATGTATAAAGGTAGGATTTTGATGTAAAGTTTCTTTCTTTGGGTACACATAACACCTGTCTTTTTTCTTTCTTTCAGATTTTAAACATGAATATGAACAGTAATACAAAACTCGATTGAGAAAATCGTAAAATCAGGACATCTTGATTGATACAAATCTATATATATAAAACACAGTTGGGTCTCTTCTGGAAGCGCCACGTCAGCAAACTCTCTTTTAAACAATACAATTCTCTGACTAATAATTTATTACATCTATCACTTAATCATAATAGAATTTGAAAAGTCATTTTGTATAAGAAAATAGTTTATATATTGATCTAAATAAATTCTAATTTAATAATTTTAGTTTTATCAAATAGATTTTAATAGTTTAATACGAGAAAGATGGGATGGGGCAATACGAGACGGGGAAAAAAACAGAACGAGCTGAACGGGACGAGACAAAACGGTATGTGAATGAATAGCAGAACGAGGCTGAACGGGACGAGACAAAACGGTATGTGAATGAATAGGACGGGGAGGAACGAGACGAGAAATAGAACGGGATAAGAGGTAAATTTTGCCTACCTCTTATTATATTTAGAGACGGGACAAGAAGAAACAAAAAGACCAAGATGGGACAAGACAAGACAGGAAGAAACATAATGAGACAGGATGGGACTAGACGGGATGGATATGACGGAAATGACGGGATGAAAAGAAACATAATGGAACGGAAAAAACGTGAATTTAGCATATCCCTAATTATATTTTAGGACATGACGGAAAGAAACGGAAAGAACGGGATGAGACTGGACAAAACGGGATGGAACAGTCTCAGACATGATGGGATTGCACGTGACGATACGGACATGGCGAATGGGACGGGAAAAAACGGATATGATAAAAAGAACAAAATGGGAGGAATGAAAAATGATGGTTCAAAATTTTTGCGTAAACTTAATTATATTTAATTTTCGGAAATTTTTTAGTAACCCTAATTATATTTGATTAATATGTGTATGACATTTTTAAAATAATAATAAATCATATAATTAAATTAAATTTGTGAAAAATAATAAAATCAACACAACAATTTCCATTCCTTCGCGCGGATAAGCATAAAGTCTAAGTCTTTGAATCTATCCACTCTCTGAAAGTTCGCAGGAGCTTTCTTCTTCTCGTTGGGCTTTACCGGTGAAGAATAAGGAACGTTGTGGGCCTTATAAGCCCACCAATACGCAAGCTATTAATTAATTTTACACAAAAAAAATATAACAGAGACATTTTAGTTCCTGATCCGTTTCGTTTTTCCCTCCCCTATGAATCCAAATTCCAAAACTTCTTGAATTCATCATTTCTGAGTTTCTCTCTAAAACCCTACGTTCCTCCGGCCGCCGCCGCACTCGTCTAAATCCGAGCAGCAAGCCTTCGACCCAATTCACACTCATACGACAGCAGTTCGTGATCATAAACTTCGAGCCCAGGTATCTCTCAAAAACCCTAATTTCGACTCAAATTTCACGCAATTCACATGCTTTTCCCTTCTCGTTGATTGGAAATCCTCTTCACCTGTATATCGGAAAAATTTGTAACTTTATTTTATTATTTTCGGGTTTTTTTGGAAGATGATTGGGAATCCGGTAATTCAAGTTCCATCATCACTAATGCCATCATCTTCAATGATTGTTTCTCGATCGAGCTTCTCCCAATGAGTTTCCTTATAGTTTCGGTTTATGATAAGTTGTTGTAAGATACTATGAGACATCGCAGTCTTTCTTAATATCCTTTTATTAATTGAGATTAAGGATAATTTCGGTAGAGTAACCAAAGTTTTGATAACCAGTTTCTAGTTTTGTTTCTTCAATTAGAAAACTCTAGTGGAAACAATGAAAGCATGGTTAGATTAGGTTTGATAGGTCCTTAATATGCAGAAGGAAGTGAGAATATACGAAAATATCAGTATGTTTCATTTCAGTGCTACATTTGACAGTACTAGTTCCTTGTAGAGTGATGTTTTGGGGTCCTTGTAAAGTGATATGTTACTAATATAATCCGTAGCCTTTGTTGTACCTACTTGGTTGTGAGCAGATTCGTGTTTAAAGATGTATGAACATTTGCAGGTTTTTTTTCCTTTGGTTTTTTCATTATTCCTAAACTTACTGCGTCTTTGTCTATACACCTTTGTAGGTAACCTTAGAAGATACCGGAAGTTATATCTCAGCAGTATCACCCTTAAACGACTTAGATCCCAGCCAGAATGTCTGTCTCATCGTCATTTACTTCAGCCGCACTTTCCAGGCCCTCAGTTTTTCCAGAGCTCTCTAGCAATTTTTCACGTCCTTCTGAAAGTTCAAAGATTTGTTTTACTTCGTTTCCTGCTTCTAAGAATCCCAAGAAGAATGCTAGTTGGAAGCTTACCTGCAGTGTTGCTCCAGTGCAAGGAATCAGGTGCAATGCTATGCAAGTAGAGACTAGGGAAGCCTTTATGGCTGGGAAGAAATTTCAGCTTAGTGATGTGATTGAAGGGCAGCAATTTGATAGGGAGAT
Source organism: Microthlaspi erraticum (assembly GCA_902728155.2). Taxonomy (NCBI): domain Eukaryota; kingdom Viridiplantae; phylum Streptophyta; class Magnoliopsida; order Brassicales; family Brassicaceae; genus Microthlaspi; species Microthlaspi erraticum. Next base: position 22,215 of record CACVBM020001527.1, read on the forward strand.
GCTTAGCGCTATATTTGACGTTGCACGCGAAATGGAAAAGATAGAGAAGAGCTCTTCACAGAGTGAAATACTCAAGGGTTATTTAATGGCTACCCTCTTTTACGAGCCATCTACTCGTACCAGGCTCTCGTTCGAATCTGCCATGAAACGACTTGGAGGTGAAGTTTTGACTACTGAGAACGCTAGAGAGTTTTCGTCTGCGGCGAAAGGGGAAACACTTGAAGGTATCCGTTTTGTCAGCTTGGTATCTAATTAGTACTTTGATTGTGCTTTAGATAAGTAACGCAAAAATTTGTGGATCATTTTTCAGACACTATAAGAACGGTGGAGGGTTATTCAGATATAATCGTGATGCGACATTTTGAAAGCGGTGCTGCTAGAAAAGCTGCAGGTACTGCCAATATACCTGTCATTAATGCTGGTGATGGTCCTGGAGAGCATCCCACTCAGGTGTGTTTTAGTTCATAACCTTTACTGTTTTAGCTTTCTTTACTTTTCTCGCTTTACATCTTTTTTTCTTATGCCTGTTACTGTTGCTGTGGTGAAGGCTCTCTTGGACGTCTATACCATCCAAAGTGAAATTGGGAAGCTAGATGGTATCAGTGTTGCTTTAGTTGGCGATCTTGCCAATGGAAGGACAGTCCGGTCGCTTGCATACTTGCTTGCTAAATTTAAAGATGTCAAGATATACTTTGTTTCCCCTGAAATTGTTAAAATGAAGGTTAGTATTACTATACTTCTCACTCTCCTTGAGAGGGCTTGAAGAAGGTTGGCTTAATTTACTCGTAAACATCGTTTGGTTTGTTGCTTATCATCTTTAAGGTCTTCTACTTTTTTCGATGGTAGGATGATATAAAAGAGTACTTGACATCAAATGGGGTCAAATGGGAAGAAAGTACAGATTTGATGGAAGTAGCATCCAAGTGTGACGTAGTTTATCAAACCCGAATCCAGCGAGAGAGGTTTGGAGAAAGGCTTGACCTTTACGAAGCAGCTCGTGGGAAGTATATCGTAGACAAGGAGCTCTTAGGAGTGATGCAGAAAAATGCTGTGATCATGCATCCTTTACCGAGATTGGATGAAGTGAGTAAAAAGAAAAACACATCTTTCTCTCCTATTTTTTGCTGCTATGAACCTAGACAGAGTCCTCATTCTCTATGATTCTTTGTGTGTAGATTACTCCGGATGTTGATGCTGATCCAAGAGCTGCATACTTCAGACAAGCAAAGAACGGTTTGTTCATTAGAATGGCTCTTCTTAAGCTACTTCTTGTTGGTTGGTAGATATGGATGGTCAAGTTTCATCCTGCAATAAACTAAGCTTGTGACAAGAGGAGACGTGTTTCATCAGTCCCAAGAACTCGCAATAATAAAACCCGGATTGAGGGATTTGTCCAAGCTGTGATCTTGATCTTACTCAAAAAGATGAACTCTTTATTAATGGTGAAAGCTGTTGGTTTGTTGGTTTTGATATTACATGATTTAACAAACTGATTTGAGGAAGAGTTGTTGATCTTTATGAATAAAATTGATTTGAGCTCCATTTGCTGGCAAACGCAAACGCAAACGCAGACGCAGACGCAGACGCAGATAGCATACGGAGTAGAGAGAACGTCCACTCTTCTGATTATTACGAAAATGCCCCTGTGTCTTCCTAATTGGCTTGAGACTGAAATTTGCACTCCCTTTACATTTTGGAATTAGGTGATTAGTTAGTGATAATAAAACACATGGGATTTTCCGTCTAAATCCCAGCGGCAAGCCTTTGACGCTATTCTCAGATTCGTACGACAACAGAGTTCGTAAATAAACTTCGAGCGCAGGTATCTCTCTTTCCCCAGAACCCTAATTTCGGCTTATAATTCGATTGGTATAGTACAAGTTTCACGCAATTCACATCCTTTTTCTTTTTCCCGTCATTGATTGGAATTCCCCTTCTCCTGCAGCTCGGAAGAAGATGATTGGGAATCCGGTAATTCAAGTTCCACCATCACTAATGCCATCATCTTCCATGATTGTTTGCCCTCGAGCTTCTCTCAATGGGCTTCCTTATCTCCCACCGAAACCTAGAACTAGGCATTTAGTGGTCAGAGCCGCATCCAATTCGCAACCATCGTCTGATGAAGGGAAGAGCCCGCTCACGGTTGCTTTGGATGTGCCGAGGAATATATGGAGACAGACTTTAAAACCCTTGAGTGATTTCGGGTTTGGTAAGAGAAGTGTTTGGGAAGGTGGGGTTGGTTTGTTCATCGTCTCTGGAGCTACACTTGCTGCTCTTACCTGGGCTTGGTTGCGAGGGTTTCAAATGAGGTCGAAATTCAGGAAGTATCAGACTGTGTTTGAGCTTGCTCAAGCCTCAGGGATTTGCACGGGGACACCGGTTAGGATCCGTGGGGTTACCGTTGGTTCGGTTATCCGTGTGAATCCTTCTTTGAAGAACATTGAAGCTGTTGCTGAGGTAATGCTGATTTGGTGTGGTTTGATCTGGTTTTGGACTGTGCGTTGGTTTTCTGAATGTTAGGCTTTGGTCATCTTTTTGCAGATTGAAGATGATAAGATTATTATCCCAAAGAATTCACTGGTTGAGGTGAATCAGTCCGGTCTTCTGATGGAGACTTTGATTGATATTACCCCGAGGGATCCGATACCGGAACCATCGGTTGGACCTCTGCATCCGGAATGTGGTAAAGAAGGTTTGATTGTTTGTGATAGGCAGAAGATTAAGGGAGAGCAAGGAGTGAGTTTAGATGCACTAGTTGGTATATTCACTCGTATTGGACGTGAAGTAGAGGCGATTGGTGTCGCCAATACGTATTCGCTTGCTGAGAGAGCGGCTGCGGTTATAGAAGAAGCAAAACCATTGCTCAAAAAGGTGATATGAAGTCATTTCAAGATTGGTTTGGGAAAGGAACATGCAAAATATATTCTCATGCGTAAGCGTTGGGTTTTTGATGTAGTGATGTCACAGATTCAAGCCATGGCTGAAGATGCTCAACCTTTGCTCTCTGAGTTTCGTGATAGCGGCTTGCTCAAGGAAGTTGAGTGCCTTACTCGAAGCCTGACCCAAGCTTCAAACGACATGAGGTAATGGTTCATAGTTAGTCACCAAAGTTTGGTTTTGGTTGATAACCTTAGCATTATCGATTGATATAACATCTTTAGAACCACTCTAGATAGTCTTGTAAGGAAGTTCACAGTGCAAGTGTCAAACTATTTCCAACCTCATTAAGGAAACTGACAATTAGTCTTGTAGAGGTAAAGAAATGATTTCTAATTTTGAGGTCTTAACCATACGAGGAAATTTAAATTGCATCTCCGTTTCGAATATCATCCATGACTTCAACACTCTATTTGCCGACTAATTTCAGAACAAGGGATGAATGTGAAACCATACATAGCTTTGCTCATCGCTGCTTTTCAGTCTTTCCTCTATTATTTTAGAATCGGAATAGTTGATCTCTTTAAATATATCTTCTGAGACCGAGTCTGCTGTTTCTATTACTTAATGTATGGTTCTTGTTTCTGGAACCACATCTATGTTAAAAGCTTGTTTACATATTTCAAGCCTTAGAGATAAGCTCTGGGGATTAGAAAGGTGTTACAAAAATATGAGATTCTGATATGTTCTTTTCATTTTTGCTAATATTGTAGGAAGGTTCATTCATCGATTATGACACCTGAGAATACAGAGCTAATTCAGAAGTCAATCCACACTCTGGTTTACACTTTGAAGAATGTCGAGGTAACTTTTGTTTCTTCTTATTCAAATCAGACAAAAAGAGTTAAAGCTTTGACAATATGAAGGATAAAAAAAATGTTAACATGGTTTTTGAATTCTGCACTGTAGAGCATAAGCTCAGATATTCTGGGATTTACAGGCGATGAAGCCACAAGAAAAAACCTTAAACTACTTATCAAATCCCTCAGCAGGCTATTGTGATCAGCCTGGAGAAACAACAACTCAGATTTTAGCCCGGAAAAAAGGTTTCTGAATTTAAAGATGAGCAAGTTGATTTTTTAAAAATGTGTGTTCTTATTTAGAGGGTTTAATTTTATTTTTCTTGTTGTATTGAATTGGAATTAAACGAGAGACAGATTCAGTTTATACGAATGAATTTGCGTTTTCCCCATTAATGCGTTTCCTCTACAGCATTTACTTTACACACGGGAGAGACGACGATGACGATAAGCGCGTCTCGTTTCGTGTAGGGTCACTTAATATTTTCGAAATAAAATAAAATAAATAGACGAGGGTGTTTTGGTCATTATATGTGGACTATTTGGTCTTTTAACCGATTTTAATAATAAACAAAGAAGAAGATTGTGGTCAGGGTCAGGACAGAAGCAAGTGCAAGTGCTTACCCTCTTTTGCTTTCTTCGCATTTCGAGACATCTCTTGTGAACTCCTAAAGATTTTTTAAAATATTTTCGCACAATATATGTCGAAATTCGAATAAAAAGTTTAAAGCAAAAGAAAAAGAATCGGAGTTAAGAAAATACGATACTCCATAAAATAACTAAAAATCGAATTGGTCGGTCTTGTGGGGCGGGCGTGAAGGTAGAGAAAAAATCGAGAGAGAAAAAGCTATTCCAACCATAAATTATTATTTATCGCAATAAAAAATAAAAATTCTTTTGGGTTAAAATTTTATTTTATTTTATGTTTTCAAAAATGGCTTTATGCTGAAGGGAGTTTTTAATTTTTCCAATCTCTACCCTTCTTCCTCCATCTTCCTCATCTTTCCTCATATTTCAACATTTTCTTCTTCACACACAGATCTCTTCTCCATCACATTACTTGTGGTTTTGCATCTTCTTTCTCCATGAGGAAAGGGAGAGGCTCTTCCGTCGCTGCACCCGCCCTTCCGGTAACTGCCGGGAATCTCAACGGATCTGTGAAGGAGCCGAGGTATAGAGGCGTTAGGAAGAGACCTTGGGGTCGATTCGCGGCGGAGATCCGTGATCCGTTAAAGAAATCCCGAGTTTGGCTCGGTACTTTCGATTCCGCCGAGGAGGCTGCACGCGCCTACGATGCAGCCGCTCGTAACCTCCGTGGTCCTAAGGCCAAGACCAATTTCCCGATCGATTGTTCTCCTTCTTCTCCTCTCCAACCACTCAATTACCAGAATCAGCAGAATCCGAATCTGTGCTCTGCTGCTCCTTTCGCGGCCAATCAGAGCCAGATCGATCCGTTTATGGACCACCGGTTATACGGAGGCGGAAACTTCCAGGAGCAGCAGGTTATCAGTCGGCCGGCGAGTAGCAGCATGAGCAGCACCGTCAAATCGTTTAGCGGACCCAGGCCGCCGATCGAAGCGGCGTCTTCGTCCGTTGCGAAGCCGTTACCTGCGTCGAAGAGATATCCGCGGACTCCACCGGTGGCTCCGGAGGATTGCCACAGCGATTGCGATTCGTCGTCGTCGGTTATTGACGACGGTGACGACATCGCGTCTTCGTCTTCCCGCCGAAAACCGCCGTTTCAGTTTGATCTTAATTTTCCGCCGTTGGATGGCGTTGACTTATTCGTCGGCACAGACGATCTCCACTGCACCGATCTCCGTCTCTGATTTGGGGGTAAAAAGTAAAAAACCAACAAGATCCATCATTTGCAAAAATTCTCCAATTTTATAAAAGAAATTTTTAATTCCCTTTTTTTTTTTTTTTCCTTCGATCTCATACTGAAAGAAACAAAAAATAAGGAAAAATAAAAAGAAAAAAAAGTGAGCACGATAATCACAAGGAAGACGATGACGACGATACAAAAAGAGAGAGAGAGTGAGAGAGTTTGTGTTAAGATCTGTTACTGTAAGAACCAGATCTGGGTTTCATATATCTGTTTCTTATAAAGATCAACCCCTTTGTTACATATAAACATTCGAAAGCTGATGTTTCTAAATGATTCAAATCCGAAATCCTTAGATATCTCTTCATCACTAGAGACTAGAGTGTCCGTGATGTGCTTATGATTGTGGAGCAGGAGCTGCATTTTCACTATGCATTTGCTTTGTAACACAACTACACAGGAAACAAAAACTTGTTTTCTTTTGTCTCCTGGATTGATCTTGGTAAATTCAGGGTTAATATCCAAGAAGTCAAACGTTACTGATGGTTAATCCAAGAGGGGAGCAATCTAAGGGACGGTGAAGCTTCTTTGCTATCTAATTGGGGATGCGAAGAAAGAAGTTGGAATACTCTATTGTCGTTGCTAAGAATGAAGTTTTATCATTCATCTTTTAAGATGCAGCAGGAAGACAAGAAAGGCTTTCCCTTTCGTGTACCCAATCAACGTTTAGGTTTTGAACAACAGAGATGTGGGCACGGTCAATGGGCGGTGAGTTATGTGGGTGATCGATGTAGCTCAATGGCCAAAAGCCAAGTTTGGTGGCTGAGATGATGTTGATCTGTAAATGCTGTTGGGTGGCATAATTTCGTTGTGTTTGACCATTTGATTAAAGCTTGTTGGTCGACTTGTTGGTCGACTTGTCCGGAATTTGGTATCTACTTTGCTTCTCTGCCACGGATACATAAAGTGAATCTTGGGATTTTCGGACTTTTTTTTACTGTTTTGGGGTATGGCTTGTTCTGGTAAAGCTTGTAAGATATTGTAGAATTCAAGAAGCCATGATGCCTTGTTCGTTACTCTAAAGATTTATTACTTCAACCAATCTCAACTCTTAACTTTTTCTTTTTTGGGTTCGAGTTTTGGTCCAAATAATTTGATTTTCCAAATTGAGATTAAATTGAGAACTGGGGGGATCTTAAGTTACTCCAAATGGTAGCTACATTTGTTCTTTAGTCTTAGATTAAACTCAAACTCTGAAATAGTTCATTTTGTGATGTACATTCGCCTTTTTTTTGCTTTATTAACAAGACCAAACAGCTATACACTTTTTTCTATCTCTTTGACGCTCTAAGGATTAATTAAAAGAACACTTTTTCTCTCTTTCTTTAACGCTCTAAAGACTTTTTCTTATGTTACAAGTTACAACATCCCTTCCAATACTCCAATACTAGATATGCTAGATCATCACCTCATGTTTCATAAACAAGTAATACATAAATAATTTCTTTAGCCAAACTATACAAATATCGTTTCTTAAAACTATTAAGATGGGAAAATAAGGTTTCTGACAAACGTCTGAAATATGACAAAAACACAATTAATTATTAGAAATGGCTTGCGTGTTCCGAGCACGACTTGTATTTCTGTGACAGAAATTCTGTCAGCCCATAAAAGCTTATGCCGGCCCATTTCCACTCTTCTAATTAAAAATTTAAAATAGACACACGCATATTTAAATACCGATCAAAATATCAAACAATTCTTTCGCGATTAAATATCAAACAATTTTTTTTCGATAAAATATCAAACAATCAAACAAAATACTGTATCAAACAGTTCTTTCTCGATTGATCAAAGAAAAATGGGGAATTTGCAATTTACTCCAAAATGAAAGGGTTCTTGTTCATTTACTCCTTTTTGACTTTGGTCATTGGTCAAGATTATTCTTCAATTTATTTAAAAATTCATACTAAATGCCTTTTGAAATGAAAAAAGAAATCCATAATTCCTAAAAATGATAGTACTGTGTACAATATTTGAACATTTTTGAAAATGCTTATGATATTAAAAAAAATATTTGAAGTTTCGTTCTACAAATTTATAATAACAAAGTAGAATACGTTTTCTACAAAATTTTCGGAGGTCTAACCGCCATAGAACATAATATCTACAACTTATTCATACATTTTCCGTATATAGAACTCGATACTACTAAGTCTTATAGAACTTGATACTGTTAAGTCTTATAGGCTCTACTGTTTTGTAGAATTTGCACCAAATATATTCTACACAATCAAGTATCTTCTACTATTCATAGATTTTAAGTTCTACATGAAACACTGCTATCTAGAAGAAGTAGTTTTCGTATCTTACATGTTTTTATCCAATCTACATTCCGCAGAAGTAGTGATCTACTAAAACCAAGTTTTCTACGATCCGTAGTAGTCGTGTTTCTAGTACTCGGTCTAGGAAAATTAGTGTCGTCTACAGTCTGTAGAATTCATCTTCTGCGAAGATCGAAAAAATATTGCAACTAAATATTTTTCAAATCTTTCTTTCTTTTTTTTCCANTATAGTACAAGTTTCACGCAATTCACATCCTTTTTCTTTTTCCCGTCATTGATTGGAATTCCCCTTCTCCTGCAGCTCGGAAGAAGATGATTGGGAATCCGGTAATTCAAGTTCCACCATCACTAATGCCATCATCTTCCATGATTGTTTGCCCTCGAGCTTCTCTCAATGGGCTTCCTTATCTCCCACCGAAACCTAGAACTAGGCATTTAGTGGTCAGAGCCGCATCCAATTCGCAACCATCGTCTGATGAAGGGAAGAGCCCGCTCACGGTTGCTTTGGATGTGCCGAGGAATATATGGAGACAGACTTTAAAACCCTTGAGTGATTTCGGGTTTGGTAAGAGAAGTGTTTGGGAAGGTGGGGTTGGTTTGTTCATCGTCTCTGGAGCTACACTTGCTGCTCTTACCTGGGCTTGGTTGCGAGGGTTTCAAATGAGGTCGAAATTCAGGAAGTATCAGACTGTGTTTGAGCTTGCTCAAGCCTCAGGGATTTGCACGGGGACACCGGTTAGGATCCGTGGGGTTACCGTTGGTTCGGTTATCCGTGTGAATCCTTCTTTGAAGAACATTGAAGCTGTTGCTGAGGTAATGCTGATTTGGTGTGGTTTGATCTGGTTTTGGACTGTGCGTTGGTTTTCTGAATGTTAGGCTTTGGTCATCTTTTTGCAGATTGAAGATGATAAGATTATTATCCCAAAGAATTCACTGGTTGAGGTGAATCAGTCCGGTCTTCTGATGGAGACTTTGATTGATATTACCCCGAGGGATCCGATACCGGAACCATCGGTTGGACCTCTGCATCCGGAATGTGGTAAAGAAGGTTTGATTGTTTGTGATAGGCAGAAGATTAAGGGAGAGCAAGGAGTGAGTTTAGATGCACTAGTTGGTATATTCACTCGTATTGGACGTGAAGTAGAGGCGATTGGTGTCGCCAATACGTATTCGCTTGCTGAGAGAGCGGCTGCGGTTATAGAAGAAGCAAAACCATTGCTCAAAAAGGTGATATGAAGTCATTTCAAGATTGGTTTGGGAAAGGAACATGCAAAATATATTCTCATGCGTAAGCGTTGGGTTTTTGATGTAGTGATGTCACAGATTCAAGCCATGGCTGAAGATGCTCAACCTTTGCTCTCTGAGTTTCGTGATAGCGGCTTGCTCAAGGAAGTTGAGTGCCTTACTCGAAGCCTGACCCAAGCTTCAAACGACATGAGGTAATGGTTCATAGTTAGTCACCAAAGTTTGGTTTTGGTTGATAACCTTAGCATTATCGATTGATATAACATCTTTAGAACCACTCTAGATAGTCTTGTAAGGAAGTTCACAGTGCAAGTGTCAAACTATTTCCAACCTCATTAAGGAAACTGACAATTAGTCTTGTAGAGGTAAAGAAATGATTTCTAATTTTGAGGTCTTAACCATACGAGGAAATTTAAATTGCATCTCCGTTTCGAATATCATCCATGACTTCAACACTCTATTTGCCGACTAATTTCAGAACAAGGGATGAATGTGAAACCATACATAGCTTTGCTCATCGCTGCTTTTCAGTCTTTCCTCTATTATTTTAGAATCGGAATAGTTGATCTCTTTAAATATATCTTCTGAGACCGAGTCTGCTGTTTCTATTACTTAATGTATGGTTCTTGTTTCTGGAACCACATCTATGTTAAAAGCTTGTTTACATATTTCAAGCCTTAGAGATAAGCTCTGGGGATTAGAAAGGTGTTACAAAAATATGAGATTCTGATATGTTCTTTTCATTTTTGCTAATATTGTAGGAAGGTTCATTCATCGATTATGACACCTGAGAATACAGAGCTAATTCAGAAGTCAATCCACACTCTGGTTTACACTTTGAAGAATGTCGAGGTAACTTTTGTTTCTTCTTATTCAAATCAGACAAAAAGAGTTAAAGCTTTGACAATATGAAGGATAAAAAAAATGTTAACATGGTTTTTGAATTCTGCACTGTAGAGCATAAGCTCAGATATTCTGGGATTTACAGGCGATGAAGCCACAAGAAAAAACCTTAAACTACTTATCAAATCCCTCAGCAGGCTATTGTGATCAGCCTGGAGAAACAACAACTCAGATTTTAGCCCGGAAAAAAGGTTTCTGAATTTAAAGATGAGCAAGTTGATTTTTTAAAAATGTGTGTTCTTATTTAGAGGGTTTAATTTTATTTTTCTTGTTGTATTGAATTGGAATTAAACGAGAGACAGATTCAGTTTATACGAATGAATTTGCGTTTTCCCCATTAATGCGTTTCCTCTACAGCATTTACTTTACACACGGGAGAGACGACGATGACGATAAGCGCGTCTCGTTTCGTGTAGGGTCACTTAATATTTTCGAAATAAAATAAAATAAATAGACGAGGGTGTTTTGGTCATTATATGTGGACTATTTGGTCTTTTAACCGATTTTAATAATAAACAAAGAAGAAGATTGTGGTCAGGGTCAGGACAGAAGCAAGTGCAAGTGCTTACCCTCTTTTGCTTTCTTCGCATTTCGAGACATCTCTTGTGAACTCCTAAAGATTTTTTAAAATATTTTCGCACAATATATGTCGAAATTCGAATAAAAAGTTTAAAGCAAAAGAAAAAGAATCGGAGTTAAGAAAATACGATACTCCATAAAATAACTAAAAATCGAATTGGTCGGTCTTGTGGGGCGGGCGTGAAGGTAGAGAAAAAATCGAGAGAGAAAAAGCTATTCCAACCATAAATTATTATTTATCGCAATAAAAAATAAAAATTCTTTTGGGTTAAAATTTTATTTTATTTTATGTTTTCAAAAATGGCTTTATGCTGAAGGGAGTTTTTAATTTTTCCAATCTCTACCCTTCTTCCTCCATCTTCCTCATCTTTCCTCATATTTCAACATTTTCTTCTTCACACACAGATCTCTTCTCCATCACATTACTTGTGGTTTTGCATCTTCTTTCTCCATGAGGAAAGGGAGAGGCTCTTCCGTCGCTGCACCCGCCCTTCCGGTAACTGCCGGGAATCTCAACGGATCTGTGAAGGAGCCGAGGTATAGAGGCGTTAGGAAGAGACCTTGGGGTCGATTCGCGGCGGAGATCCGTGATCCGTTAAAGAAATCCCGAGTTTGGCTCGGTACTTTCGATTCCGCCGAGGAGGCTGCACGCGCCTACGATGCAGCCGCTCGTAACCTCCGTGGTCCTAAGGCCAAGACCAATTTCCCGATCGATTGTTCTCCTTCTTCTCCTCTCCAACCACTCAATTACCAGAATCAGCAGAATCCGAATCTGTGCTCTGCTGCTCCTTTCGCGGCCAATCAGAGCCAGATCGATCCGTTTATGGACCACCGGTTATACGGAGGCGGAAACTTCCAGGAGCAGCAGGTTATCAGTCGGCCGGCGAGTAGCAGCATGAGCAGCACCGTCAAATCGTTTAGCGGACCCAGGCCGCCGATCGAAGCGGCGTCTTCGTCCGTTGCGAAGCCGTTACCTGCGTCGAAGAGATATCCGCGGACTCCACCGGTGGCTCCGGAGGATTGCCACAGCGATTGCGATTCGTCGTCGTCGGTTATTGACGACGGTGACGACATCGCGTCTTCGTCTTCCCGCCGAAAACCGCCGTTTCAGTTTGATCTTAATTTTCCGCCGTTGGATGGCGTTGACTTATTCGTCGGCACAGACGATCTCCACTGCACCGATCTCCGTCTCTGATTTGGGGGTAAAAAGTAAAAAACCAACAAGATCCATCATTTGCAAAAATTCTCCAATTTTATAAAAGAAATTTTTAATTCCCTTTTTTTTTTTTTTTCCTTCGATCTCATACTGAAAGAAACAAAAAATAAGGAAAAATAAAAAGAAAAAAAAGTGAGCACGATAATCACAAGGAAGACGATGACGACGATACAAAAAGAGAGAGAGAGTGAGAGAGTTTGTGTTAAGATCTGTTACTGTAAGAACCAGATCTGGGTTTCATATATCTGTTTCTTATAAAGATCAACCCCTTTGTTACATATAAACATTCGAAAGCTGATGTTTCTAAATGATTCAAATCCGAAATCCTTAGATATCTCTTCATCACTAGAGACTAGAGTGTCCGTGATGTGCTTATGATTGTGGAGCAGGAGCTGCATTTTCACTATGCATTTGCTTTGTAACACAACTACACAGGAAACAAAAACTTGTTTTCTTTTGTCTCCTGGATTGATCTTGGTAAATTCAGGGTTAATATCCAAGAAGTCAAACGTTACTGATGGTTAATCCAAGAGGGGAGCAATCTAAGGGACGGTGAAGCTTCTTTGCTATCTAATTGGGGATGCGAAGAAAGAAGTTGGAATACTCTATTGTCGTTGCTAAGAATGAAGTTTTATCATTCATCTTTTAAGATGCAGCAGGAAGACAAGAAAGGCTTTCCCTTTCGTGTACCCAATCAACGTTTAGGTTTTGAACAACAGAGATGTGGGCACGGTCAATGGGCGGTGAGTTATGTGGGTGATCGATGTAGCTCAATGGCCAAAAGCCAAGTTTGGTGGCTGAGATGATGTTGATCTGTAAATGCTGTTGGGTGGCATAATTTCGTTGTGTTTGACCATTTGATTAAAGCTTGTTGGTCGACTTGTTGGTCGACTTGTCCGGAATTTGGTATCTACTTTGCTTCTCTGCCACGGATACATAAAGTGAATCTTGGGATTTTCGGACTTTTTTTTACTGTTTTGGGGTATGGCTTGTTCTGGTAAAGCTTGTAAGATATTGTAGAATTCAAGAAGCCATGATGCCTTGTTCGTTACTCTAAAGATTTATTACTTCAACCAATCTCAACTCTTAACTTTTTCTTTTTTGGGTTCGAGTTTTGGTCCAAATAATTTGATTTTCCAAATTGAGATTAAATTGAGAACTGGGGGGATCTTAAGTTACTCCAAATGGTAGCTACATTTGTTCTTTAGTCTTAGATTAAACTCAAACTCTGAAATAGTTCATTTTGTGATGTACATTCGCCTTTTTTTTGCTTTATTAACAAGACCAAACAGCTATACACTTTTTTCTATCTCTTTGACGCTCTAAGGATTAATTAAAAGAACACTTTTTCTCTCTTTCTTTAACGCTCTAAAGACTTTTTCTTATGTTACAAGTTACAACATCCCTTCCAATACTCCAATACTAGATATGCTAGATCATCACCTCATGTTTCATAAACAAGTAATACATAAATAATTTCTTTAGCCAAACTATACAAATATCGTTTCTTAAAACTATTAAGATGGGAAAATAAGGTTTCTGACAAACGTCTGAAATATGACAAAAACACAATTAATTATTAGAAATGGCTTGCGTGTTCCGAGCACGACTTGTATTTCTGTGACAGAAATTCTGTCAGCCCATAAAAGCTTATGCCGGCCCATTTCCACTCTTCTAATTAAAAATTTAAAATAGACACACGCATATTTAAATACCGATCAAAATATCAAACAATTCTTTCGCGATTAAATATCAAACAATTTTTTTTCGATAAAATATCAAACAATCAAACAAAATACTGTATCAAACAGTTCTTTCTCGATTGATCAAAGAAAAATGGGGAATTTGCAATTTACTCCAAAATGAAAGGGTTCTTGTTCATTTACTCCTTTTTGACTTTGGTCATTGGTCAAGATTATTCTTCAATTTATTTAAAAATTCATACTAAATGCCTTTTGAAATGAAAAAAGAAATCCATAATTCCTAAAAATGATAGTACTGTGTACAATATTTGAACATTTTTGAAAATGCTTATGATATTAAAAAAAATATTTGAAGTTTCGTTCTACAAATTTATAATAACAAAGTAGAATACGTTTTCTACAAAATTTTCGGAGGTCTAACCGCCATAGAACATAATATCTACAACTTATTCATACATTTTCCGTATATAGAACTCGATACTACTAAGTCTTATAGAACTTGATACTGTTAAGTCTTATAGGCTCTACTGTTTTGTAGAATTTGCACCAAATATATTCTACACAATCAAGTATCTTCTACTATTCATAGATTTTAAGTTCTACATGAAACACTGCTATCTAGAAGAAGTAGTTTTCGTATCTTACATGTTTTTATCCAATCTACATTCCGCAGAAGTAGTGATCTACTAAAACCAAGTTTTCTACGATCCGTAGTAGTCGTGTTTCTAGTACTCGGTCTAGGAAAATTAGTGTCGTCTACAGTCTGTAGAATTCATCTTCTGCGAAGATCGAAAAAATATTGCAACTAAATATTTTTCAAATCTTTCTTTCTTTTTTTTCCTCCAACTATCCTATTTTCTGGTTTAATTAATTTAGTTTTTTTAACTAGTTTTCATTAGTTTTACCTTCTTAATTTATTTTTAAATTTAAATAACAAAAATGGAATTAAAACCTTATTAGAAGCGCAAAAATGAGAAATTTGTTAAAAAAAAGGTAATGGAACAAAAAGGAAATGGGAAAAAAGTAAAAGGACAAGAACCATTTCATTTTGGGTAAATTGCCAATTTTTCCAAGAAAAATTCTCCAAATATATATCAATCGCAAAAAATAGATGCAATGCTTTCTCGATTAATAAAACAAACTAGTAGAGTACCCGCACGTTTGTGCGGTGTGACGTTGTTGTTTTGTGTAGAAAATTTAAACCCTAAATCCGAACCCGACAAAAAACCTAATCAAAAAATTTAAAAACCCAAACTTTTTTAATAGGTCTAAACCCGAAATCAAAAAAATCCCGAAAACCCTGACTGAACAAAAAAAATCTGGAAACTTTTTCACCCGGAACCCGACCCCAATACCTAATCAAAATTTTAAAATACTCAATTTTTTTAATATATCTAAACCCGAAAACCAGAAATCTAAAAAATCCGGAAAACCCTAAACTGAAAAAAAAAATTAACCTAACCCGAACAGAAATTTTCAAAGAAACCCGAACAATTTCTATATCTCTATAAAATTATGTCTCAGATTTTCACCCAAACCCGAACTTGTCTATAAAAACCCGAAAATCCAAAAAGCATATTCTATTGATTTGGAATTATCGTTAGATTATGTTAAGTTTTTTTTTTGCAGATTTTTAAGAGATGGAAAACGGAAGTTTTCTAAACCATCGGTTTATTTTAAGTTATTATTCTTGTATCCAAACAATTTTTTCCATTTATTCTTCTATCCAAATAGATTTTTCTCTTATTCTTATATCCAAACATTACAATGTACTAAATTGACCTAATTAAATCTGTTCCAAACATTTTCTTCTAATTAGATTGTTTTTTAGTCATAATTTTTATGTACTTCTCAATTAATAATATAAAAACTAGTAGAGTACCCGCACGTTTGTGCGGTGTGACGTTGTGGTTTTGTGTAGAAAATTTAAACCCTAAATCCGAACCCGACCAAAAAACCCTAATCAAAAATTTAAAACCCAAACTTTTTTAATATGTGTCTAAACATGAAAATCCGAAATAAAAAAATCCCGAAAACCCTGAACTGAACAAAAAAAATCTGGAAACTTTTTCACCCGGAACCCGACCCCAAATACCTAATCAAAATTTTAAAATACTCAAATTTTTTAATATATCTAAACCCGAAAACCAAAATCCAAAAAATCCGGAAAACCCTAAACTGAAAAAAAAAACTCGAACCCAACCCGAACAGAAATTTTCAAAGAAACCCGAACAATTCTATATCTCTATATCTCTATAAAATTATGTCTCAGATTTTCACCCAAACCCGAACTTGTCTATAAAAACCCGAAAATCCAAAAAACATATTCTATTGATTTGGTATTATCGTTAGATTATGTTAAGTTTTTTTTTTGCAGATTTTTAAGAGCTGGAAAACGGAAGTTTTCTAAACCATCGGTTTATTTTAAGTTATTATTCTTGTATCCAAACAATTTTTTCCATTTATTCTTCTATCCAAATAGTTTTTCTCTTATTCTTGTATCCAAACATTACAATGTACTAAATTGACTCATTAAATCTGTTGCCAAACACTTTCTCTTCATAATTAATTGTTTTTTGGTCATAATTTTTTATGTACTTCTTAATTAATAATATACTCCCTCTGTTTCACAATATAAGGGATTTTGGAGTTTTTATTTTGTTTCATAATATAAGGGGTTTTCAAATTTTGTACAAAATTAAATATGCTTTTGTTACTTTTGATTATTTATATTGTACAGCATATTTTTTCATTGGTTGAAATGTTTTGAAATTGATGAACAAATATATTTTATTATAAAAAGTACAAAAATTAAATGGACTCTTAATCTTTGTGCAAAAACTAAAACCCTTTATACTATGAAAGAGAGAGAGTAATAAATTTCTCGATTAATAAAACTTTCCACTAAATAGACACGAATGGACATCCATTAACAAATCACAAGGTCACATACTCACACACAAGCAATCAAACCAAGCCCATGAATCATTCGAATAAATTGACAAAGAAGTATTATAAAATTGTGAAACTCTTTATTCTATTAATTTCGAGGAGCTTTTTGAACTTATAAATTCGATCATCCTTCCTTCCAATAAAATTCAGACATGCCGCCGGGAATTTAACATTCTTTAAGTGATCGTATAATACTAAAAAGGTAAGGGAACAAATTGAGAGTTTACTATTGATCTGACATGTGATGTTTTTGGTTAAGACATCAAATTAATTTAATTAATTAGGAACAGCTAATTTTACAAAATTGAGACATACGTGGCGCCGTAGTTACGGTTATTTGCTTAATCTACGGCTAATTTTACACATCACATGTCAATGTGGGGTCGACCATCTGTTCACTAGCATCTTGTATTCTTGCCTCATTTCATGTTTTTCTAATACTTTTTATTGCCACGTATTGTTTTCCGCCGAAAAATTGATAATAATTAAAATCAATCCTTATAAAAATCTACAATGAGTTTCCACACAAAAAAAAAAAAAATCTACAAATGAAATGAGGGCAATTGTTACAAATAGTAACATAAATTAAATTTATTTTTCGTTACATAAATCAACTATCTATAATTTATTTACTAAATTCCGCTGTACATAAATTCGTTATATAGTTTCCATAGTATTACAAATGAATAAAATCTGGTTAATCCGTAGTACACAATAAGATTATAAGATACTCCACATCCTAAAAATAAAGATAATATGATTGAAGACTTTACTTCTTATTGATAACAAAGATCTACAGTTCACCTAAATTTCTGATGATAAAAGTAATTTATCAGCAAATACCCCGTGAATACGTAATTGTCAAAATCATGATTGTCCCATGACCACAAATCTGACTTTCCTTTTGTTTTTGTTGCCTCTTCCGATTTATTTCGACGAAAAAAATACAGTCCAGTAGTACACATATACATCTTATTGACATAAAGTAATTTGTTTATGTTAATTTGTTTATGTTAATAAAGCACAATTAATTTTATACTTAAATGGTTGTCAAGTGACACGTTAACATGGATCCTTTATAAATAACCTTAACAATTTTAGCTATTCTTGATTCTTCCTTGTTTCATCTAACCGCGTCATCATCAATAGCTGAAAATAAATTATATTCGGAAAAAAAAAGCAGAGCCTCTCGTCTAATTTCGGTCGCAGCCTTTTTGAATTCTCCGAGCGATCGTCCATGGCGGACATCGACATCGGGACCGCAGCAGGAGGCGACGGAGGAAGACGAGAGCCGCTGATTAACCGCGAAAGCAAGTTCACGCGTTCCGTGTCGCACGCGCAGGACGAGCTCCATAGTTTCCGGAAATATCTGAGATGGATGTGCGTGGATCAGTCGAGCCCTTGGACGGCGGTTCTCTCTTGGTCGATGTTTGTTGTTTTCACGATCGTTGTTCCGGCGACGTCTCACTTCATGCTCGCTTGCGCTGACTGCGATAGCCATCACTCGAGGCCGTACGATTCGGTGGTCCAGCTTTCTCTCAGCAGCTTCGCTGCCCTTTCTTTCCTCTGTCTTTCCAGATTCGTCAGCAAGTATGGTCTCCGGCGGTTCCTCTTCTTCGATAAGCTTTGGGACGAGAGCGAGACTGTCCGGCGAGGCTACACCAATCAACTAAACGTGAGTTTTTAATTTTTATTTTTTTTGATTCATTTTCGATTCCGTTTCGAATTTCGCCTCCTTGATTGGTTTCTGGAAATCTGAGTTTCGTTCTTCTCCGGTTATCATTTCCAATTTGAATTTGGTTTATCGATTGTGGGTGAAATCGCTCGATTCTGGGAACTTTGGGGCCCTAATGATTGAAAATTTGAAATAGCTCGGATCATTTGGTTTCTTCCTCGACGTCGATCAGAAAAGTTTGAATCTGTCGTTTTCTGTAGAAATTTTGGATCCTTCCTATTCATGTCATACTATAAGTAGTCAAAATTAAATATTGGAAACAAAATTAGCTAAAAGATTTGAAACCCTATTGCATCTAAATCCAGAAGCAATAAGTCTTGGGGCTTCCCACAAATATCTACTACGGTGATGTAAACAATCTTGAAAAACCTGTTTTTACTTGCTCCACAAGCATTACAATGTTTAATTAATTAGCACATAGCCATGTTTTATGAATTATGACTGAAAATCACAAAACTCTTCGCTATGCAGCGATCGCTGAAGATCCTCTCCTACTTCGTGACTCCTTGCTTCTTAGCGATGAGCTCATACAAGATATGGTGGTACGCTTCAGGCGCTTCTCAGATTCCTTTCCTCGGAAACGTTATCTTGAGCGATACAGTCGCTTGTCTGATGGAACTTTGTTCGTGGCTATACCGTACGACCGTGATCTTCCTGGTTTGTGTCCTCTTCCGTCTCATTTGCCATCTCCAGATCCTTAGGCTCCAAGACTTTGCTCAGGTTTTTCAAATGGATTCAGACGTTGGTTCCATCTTGTCTGAACATCTCCGTATTAGACGTCACCTGCGAATCATCAGCCACAGATACCGAACTTTCATATTGTTCTCTTTGATTCTTGTCACTGGTAGTCAGTTTTACTCTCTGCTTATTACCACTAAGGCTTATGCTGAATTGAATATCTACAGAGCTGGAGAACTTGCAGTGAGTTTAGTTTTTCTTACTTTCTTAATGACAAAGAAACTATGCTTCTTTCTACCATCTACTTACTCTCTTTGTTTCTTGTGCTTGTCTCAGCTATGTTCCATGACAATGGTCATTGCGCTGCTTATTCTACTACGAAGTGCCTCAAAGATCACACACAAAGCTCAAGCGGTGACTTGCCTTGCTGCCAAGTGGCATGTCTGCGCCACAATTGAATCTTTTGAGACAGTTGATGGAGAGACTCCAAGGCTGGTTGATAGAGCAAGCGGGCACGGATTCTATCCAACTGATGCTGATACTGGAGATACAGACGACAGTGAGGATTATGGAGAGGAAGAAGATGATTTCGATAACAACAATCTCATCCCTGCTTATGCTTATAGCACCATATCATTCCAAAAACGCCAAGCTCTAGGTACGTATATATATATTTACATATATGCCTCTGCAATGCATCAACACCAAATCTCATATCTTCTTATCTTGGCAAAAAAATTATTTGATATTGTAGTGAATTACTTTGAGAACAACAAAGCTGGAATCACGGTGTTTGGGTTTACACTCGATAGAGGTACTCTCCATACGATCTTCGGAATCGAAATGTCGCTTGTTCTCTGGCTTTTGGGTAAGACTATTGGAATTTCTTGAATCATTCTTTGGATCATAAAAGCTCTCAAAGTTTTGGCCCCCTTGTTGGATGATGTTGCTATATGTGTACGCAGTGAGGCTCTGTAAAATATAACATTTTCTCATAATTTTTTTGTTTTTTTGTATCACTGTAAAGTATCTTATTTGTTCTTTAATACGTACGTCGATATTGTAACATACTAGTAGAGTACCCGCACATTTGTGCGGTGTGACGTTGTGGTTTTGTGTTGAAAATTTAAACCCTAAATCCGAATCCGACCAAAAAAACTCTAATAAAAAAAAAAAATCCAAACTTTTTTGATATGTCTAAACCCGAAAAACCGAAATCAAAAAAATCCCGAAAACCCTGAACTGAACAAAAAAAATTTGGAAACTTTTTCACCTGGAACCCGACCCAAATACCCTAATAAAAATTTTAAATTATTCAAACTTTTTATATATCTAAACCCGAAAACCCGAAATCCAAAAATCCGGAAAACCCTAAACTGAAAAAAAAAAACTTGAACCCAACCCGAACAGAAATTTTCAAAGAAACCCGAACAATTTCTATATCTCTATATCTCTGTAAAATTAGGTCTCAGATTTTCACCCAAACCCGAACTTGTTTATAAAAACCAGAAAATCCAAAACTGGAAAACGGAAGTTTTCTTTTTGATTTGGTATTATCGTTAGATTATGTTAAGTTTTCTTTTTTGCAGATTTTTAAGAACTGGAAAACGGAAGTTTTCTAAACCATCGGTTTGTTTTAAGTTATTATTTTTGTATCCAAACAATTTTTTCCATTTATTCTTCTATTCAAATAGTTTTTCTCTTATTCTTGTATCCAAACATTACAATGTACTAAATTGACCCTAATTAAATCTGTTGCCAAACATTTTCTCTTCATAATTAGATTGGTTTTTTGGTCATAAATTTTTCATGTACTTCTCAATTAATAATATAAAGATTCAAGTTGAAGTTGAACGAGTAATCTTACAGTATATTAGATTGATCTTTAATGTATTGTAGTTATCTTTGAGTCAATATTCTCCATTTCAGGATCGTAAATTTATGAGAACTCTGATTTGTAGTCTATTAATATGAAAATTGTTATAATTACTTTATAAATGAATAAGAAACTAAACGTATAAACTTTCTAAAAGTGAGAAATGTGTAGAGAATAAAAGAGAGAGTACCAATAAAAAGAGATAAGAGCAAATATTCTTATTATTGGTGCTTTTACAATGAAGAATATTTGCCGGTGCTTTTACAATGAACGTAGACGTTCATATATATAGAGCAGTGTTTTGAAAACCGGACCGAACCGACGGTCGAACCGGTTAAGCCGTGAATCGAAAGGTTATCCAGGTTGGTTTACCTCTGAAACCCGGAACTGATAAAACCCATAAAACTCGAGCGCGCGGCTGATTTGCCACAATTTGGCGAAAGTTAATCTCGTGTGCCAAAGAATGATCTAATGCCACAAGATGATGTGCAATTACTCTTTTCTCCCTCCTTCTTCCTTTTCACCTTTTACTTTTCACCTTTCTCAAATTTAATGAAAAAATAACTTAAAATAAAAAAAGAAATCGAAAATAATTAAAAAAGAAAAGAAAATAAAACAATCCAATTGATTGGATTTCGGAAATCGGAAACCGTGGTCGGAATTCTCGAAGCTCAGCTCGCTTCTCTCACTCAAAATCTTCACTGAACTCGAAATCTTCTTCGACCTGAGCTCATCTATACCTATTCCGCCTCCTCTTTCACCTCCGTAGACAGTGGATGTTCCCTTTTCGTTTGTTTGACCATTGCTGAAGCTTCAAGTCCATTGAAAGTGAGTTTCTAATTTGTTTGGTGCATGGATGTAAATTGGTTCATTGGGTGGTTCATTGGTATAGGCATTGCAATGGTATACATGCATTGATAGAATAGGCGGTAGATTAAGCTTTTTGAGTAATGTAGCTTGTGAATCGCAGCGAGTGAACTGTATTTGAACTAGATCGGAACCTGCAGAGATGGTACAACTGGTACGAGTGGTACAAATGGGACTTAGTTGATTAAGTGGTTCAACTGGTTCATATAGGTACAACTGCATTTTAAAAAGTAATGGTAGTAAAAGTTCAACTGGTACACGTAGTACAACTGTGAGATGTTTTGTAATTGGGAATTGATTATTTTCATTATATTTGCAGGGTAACAATGAGCATGATCATCACAAACATATTTTTCGACCACGGAGGTCATTATGCAGAAGAGGAACTGAAATGGGTTTCAAAGAATCCCACTTGCGCTATAACATTCAAGATCTCATCTTTGGAGGAGATTACGTACTCGGCGGTTGTGGATAAGATATGCAGGAAGATTGCAAGAGATGGAGCTAAGCCGCTGCTGAAATTGAGTTACATTCCAATGTCAAATAATCCTGCGAGAGAGATGTACATTTTTGATGATGAAGACCTATTTGCTTATCTAACGACAATTGATAATCTGGGATTTAGGAGGATTTTGCATGTGGAGGTAACCAAGAACACGAACAGAGCAAATCATAGGAGCGACCACCTGTCTAGAACGGATGCAGAAAGTTCATTTGGTTTGAATTACGAGGAGGAGTCGGTTCCAAATGACAGAGGTGATGGTGTCGTTACCATATTCAGAGAGCCACATGTTGAGGAGCCAGAGCCACATATTGAAGAGCCACATATCGAAGAGGTTGAGTCTGATGGTAAAGAAGAGGATGGCAACGAGAAGCGTCCAGAACCAGATAGTAAGGAAGATGGGTTAAACTTCTTTGATGAGGATTTTGAGCTTTCACGTCCTGTAGAAGAAATTAAGTTGGCTGAAGAATGGGAAGATGGTATTGGTCTTGAAATAAAACAAGAATTTCCATCAAAGGAGGCATTGCAAGATTTGGTTGACAGAGCTTCACACAAGCATTGTTTTGGTGTCCGCACTTACAAGTCTGACACTGGCCGACTTATCCTAAGGTGCACTCAGAAGAGCGGAGGCTGTAATTGGTATATATATGCTGCGAGGAAAGGTGGATCAGATTTTTTCAGTGTCCGAAAATACTGGAACAAGCACAACTGCTCACGGGCTGTTGAAAGTAGTAACAGCTCTCGAAGGAGAGGCAACCCACGATTAGTGGCATCGGTTTTGCATGAAGACTATCCAGGTCAGTTTGACACACCAGTTCCAAAAACAATTGTCGATGTTGTTCACCGTAGACTTGGTGTGAATGTGTCATACTCAACGGCTTGAGAGGAAAAAAACTACACGTTAGTGATGTTCGAGGCACTCCTGAAGAAGGCTACAAGATGTTATTTTCTTATCTGTACATGCTGGAGCAGGAAAATCCTGGAAGCAAAACGAATGTGCAACTAGATGCTTTGCACAGGTTTGAGTATCTGTTTGTTGCTTTGGGAGCGAGCATTGAAGGGTTTCAATGGATGAGAAAAGTGATAGTTGTGGATGCAACGTTTCTGAAGACTGTATATGGTGGACAGCTTGTGTTTGCCACTGCTCAAGATCCTAATCATCACCATTACCCTATTGCCTTTGGGATAATTGATAGCGAAAATCATAGTAGTTGGCCATGGTTCCTGGAAAACCTGAAAGCTGTTGTACCAGATGATCCTGAACTCGTTTTTGTTAGTGACAGACATAAAAGCATCATATATGGAGTCGAAGGTCTATCCATTGGCTCGCCATGTACACTGTATTTGGCATCTGGCTCAGAACGTAAAAGGGCATGCTCAGCAAGGTGTTAAGAAAGACGATGTTGTTGATAAGTTCATCAAATGCGCTCATGCTTATACTGGGTCTGAGTTTAAAAAGGAGTTTGATGAGTTCAGGAAGCTGTATCCTGCGTGTGCTAAGTTTTTGGTTGACAAGATAGATGTGGAAAGGTGGGCAAGGTGCATTTTTGAAGGAGAAAAGTATAACTTAGACACCAGCAATTCTTGCGAATCTATGAATAGTGTGTTTAGGAAAGACAGAAAGTTGTCTCTCTTACCAATGCTTGATAAGATAATAGAGAAATTCGCTTTTTGGTCCAACAAGTATAGGAACGAATGCGCTTCAATGCCAAGTACAAAGGTCGTTGTGCCTTTTGTGGAGAATGTTCTTCACGAAAGATGTCCAATAGCTAAGCGTTTAACGGTCAGGGAGGTAAATGGTCAGGAATTTCTGTTCGACGTATTTGGTTCAGATGGTGTGGTATATCTTGTGGATTTGGCGAGCAAAACTTGCGTGTGTAGAATGTTTGACATTGACAAGTACCCGTGTGTCCATGCAATTGCCGCACTCATGGCAAAGATAAAGAAGGATGGAAGAATGTCGACTCTTTCTGTATATGATTTGTGCTCCAGATACTATTTGGTTGAGACATGGGCACGAGCATATGTGAAAACGATCTATACAGTGCCCCATATCTCAACTTGGGCAATCCCGGAGGATGTTCTGAAATTGTTCGCTTATCCTCCTGATTACACAGCAAAAAGAGGAAGAAACCAAGAAGAACGACATCCATCAGAAGGAGAAAGTCGTAAAAAGAAGAAGAAGAAAACGAGTAACAAGTGTAAGCCTCATCAGGATTTGGGTGTTTTTTTTTAAACCTCCAAACGAGTAACAATTGCAATTCTGTTGTTTGGATTTGGTATTTATGTTGTTTGGATTTGAATTGGCTTGCTTTAACCGCTTGAATTTGTTTTTAATTATGTTGTATGAAGTTTGTGTGAACAATGTTGCAGTCATGTTGTCTGCAGTGTGTTACTTGAAGTTGTACTGATGGGTTCTAACAGGTTCAAGTATGTACTAATATTCAGTGTTTTTATTATCAAAATTTCGGAACAAGGTTCTACAAGGTTCAAGTAGGTTCAAGTATGTAAATAATGTGGGTTTGTATTCTAATATGGTAAAGGTTATGGAATTATGTTCGAAACATGTAAGTGTATGGGTTAGCTGATAAACGACTTATGGTTCTGCCCGGTTCCCGCGTGCATAGAGAATGTTCATTGCGTCTGTGAATGTAGACGTCTGAATGTGGACGTGTTTTGGTTTCAAGTACACAGGTACAACTAGCTCCCATAGGTTCGACTATTCGGCTCGAATTATATACGAACGGCAAATGTTTAGTGAATATATTTATGATATGCAATGTAGAGAGTTAATTAAGAAAAAAACATATTTATGTCTACTTATTTGATAGAAAGAACAAAATTGAAAAAAAAAAAGTTATATCCTACTGGATAAGCATGTTAGTCATCAAGCACCCTATACAATATATGGGAATATGTAGGTAATGTGTCAATGATGTGATTCAAATTAAGAAGAAAACGAGTTTTGTCTAAAATTTTGACATAATATGTTTGTAATGATAAAATAAGATGAACTATCATTGGTTCAACTTGACCATTACACATTGGTGTGGTTCTACTACAAAAACCCAAAACTCGCAGATGTTCAACTATGACTAATTTTGGTTCGACGAATGGCATGAGTACAACTATGACCATTTTTTCCAGAATTTTGCAAATTTTTAACTTTTCCGCCGGCGGGAAAAGTAAGCGGGATTTTTTTAATTTTATTATTTTTTTTTTATATTTTATATTTCCGCCGCAATTTTCATTATTTGGTAATACTTTAAAAGAAGGAGAAAAAGTGAAACTGAATCAGATTTTCCCCAAATTGATTTCTAGGGTTCTTATTCTCACTCACTCTCTCTCCTCGCTCTCTCTCTCTCGCTTAGGTTTTTCGTTTCTCTCTTCAATTCCTCTCTTCGATTCCTCTCTCTCTCTCTCATTTTCTGAGATGGGACCTCACAGTTGGGTTGCAACCTCATCGTCCTCTTCATACTCACTCGACGAAAACACCATCAGAGATGGTGAGTACGGTATGCCGAGCACTGTTACTGCGGTGGAAGGGTCATCAGGGAAACGTCTCGCACCGAACAAGACCCTGGGAAAATATACTTCTCCTGCGAATTCCGAGCGGTTAGTTGATAATCATGTCTCCGAATTCTTTCTATTTTGGGTTCTTTTAGTGTAATTCTTTCTAGGGTTTAGGGTTCTGTTAGATTCATGGTGAATTTCGTATTTTTGATTGTAGAAACCCGGTTATCATATTCGGAAGTGGTGGGATCGTGTGATTGAAGAGGAGTTAGAAATACTTCACTCTGAAATCAAGCGGGTTTCTGGGGAAGTTGAGAGTCTTCAAACTCACCACCGTGCCGGAATGGAGGAGTTAATCTCGGAGCTGAAGGACGGCGAGCTAACATTCATCATCATGGACATGCGTATTGCGGAGAAACGTATTGCCGACCTGAAGGAAGAACAAGAACAGAGCAAAGCGGAGATAACTAGGTTGGAGTTGGTGATTGGTGATTTCAACAAGAAGTACAAAGCTGTGGAAAGCACGTTTGCGATTGCTGCACTTTTCCTTCTTCTTGCTTGGTTCTTAGTTTGGTTTAAGTAACAAAAACCTTCAAATTTTTAGTTTGGTTTTAGTTGCTGCGGATGAAGACCTCTGTTTTTCAAACTATTTAAGAGGTCTTCTTAAGTTGTGTTTAAGATTTGTGTAAACTTTGTTTGCAAACTATGTCTTTTAATTATGTTTTTAATTATGTCTTTTAGTTATGTTAAAACTTAACTATGTTTGCAAACTATGTCTTTTAATTATGTCCTTTCATTATGTCTTTGCAACTCATGTCAACAAAAATCAAAACATTACAAGTCAAACACGAAGTCAAGTTGCAAACACACTTAAACCATCCAAAAACACAGTCGAACCTATGCAAACACAGTTGTACCTATGCAAACCATAGTATTACCATCCAAAAACACAGTCGAACCTATGCAAACACAGTTGTACCTATGCAAATTGTTCCATAGTATTACCATTCAAAAACACAGTTGTACCTATGCAAACATAGTTGTGCAGAACTCAAAAACAGAAATAGTACACAATCCAAAGTCATAAAACATAGAGATAGTACACAATACATAACTTCCTAAACACAGAGCCGTCTTCATCCTTGTTTCCTACGTGTGTTGTACGGTCTCTTTGCACCTCCTTTCCCTTTTCCACTTGTCTTGCTTTTTCTTTTTCTATTTGCCTGACCAGCCACATATGGAGATGAGAGAATAGCTGAAGGTTTGATTGTCCTCTTCTCTTTCTCTGCTGGAGTTTCTTTTCTTCTCTTCTTTGGCGGTTCTGCTACTTGCTCCTCCTCCTCCTCCGCCTCCTCCTCCTCCTCTCCTCCTCCGCCTCCTTCTCCTCCTCCTCCTCCTCCTCCTCTCCTCCTCCTCCGCCTCCTCCTCCGCCTCACTTATATCCCCTGCTACAATCTTCTCGGCCGGAGTCCGAAAAGCAGAACCTAGAGGAAAACTACTTGCTCCGCTTCTATCATGAGCCTTCTTGGTTCTTTGCTCATTCACATAACATTCAACCATATCAAGTCTCTCATCTAAGTCCCCAACCATTGCCTTAATCTCTGAGGTAACATCATCCATCTTATCCTCCAACTTCTTTGTTGCTTCCTCGATCAAAGCTTTCAACGTTTCCATCATTCCCTGAACTGATCCACCGTTGTCAGGTGCCTGCATTGGTACTTCATTTGCAAACTCGGTGATACCTCTGCCGGCCAAGTCAATCTTGTACAGAGACTCCCACCATATCTTCTTCTTCTGGACGATTAGAATGTCTCTCCAAAGGTCGACTAAATGATCCACGGAGCCAATCCCATCATCACAACTAGGGTCTATGATGCGCTCCATAAGGGTTTCCTCCTCTGAGGTTGGTTCCAAGATGCTTATGATATCCTGCGATTATGAACACATTAAATACACTCATGATAAGCTTGCTCAATTAAGATAAAATAAAGTACACTATATGATGACAAATACTCACCCTATTGCTGCCAATTGCTTCGTTTATCTCGGACAGTGGATAACCTTTCATGTAAGTTGCTTTGAAATTGTGCTTGCACAACCTTGGACAGTCGCTCTCTGCATGAACAGGTTCTCGAAAGGTTTGAGCAAGCGCAGGAATGCACTCAAACGCAAAAGCCTGTACATAGAGAGTACTACAATATCACGACCCTATCCATGTAAATTTAAGGAAAATAATTAAAAGAATTACCTCAATAGGAAGAATGTATCCAGAAAAGGTCCATGAATCCTTCTCGTTGACGACGCCTCCCTTGAACTTCTTCGCTACTTTCTTAACTTCATCTACCAAATCATCAAAGGTCAAACGGCCCCAAGGAAATTTTTCACACAAGTCCAAATCATCCACGACTTTGAGAAAGAATGGCTCTATGTTTCCTTTGTATTTGGACTTCGCTTTCAAGACATTGGTTAAGAAATATAGCGCAGCCATCTTCTTCTTGTTAACAGCGCTCTTCACTTTCCCTAGCTTCTTCTTCACATCTGCTATGGTAATATTGGTCCTTCTCTTGAACCACTTTTCAACAAACTTGAAATCGCCGGCTTCCTTGTCCTTCAGCTCCCCATAGTTGCTAGGGTAGTCATGACAATCCAATCCACTCAGCAGCGCATGCTCCTTAATGGAGTACCTAATAGGTACTCCATTAACCACAAACCATAATTCTCTGTCACTATCAGTACAAGCTAGGTGCAGAAGAAGCATCCAAAATCCTTTTGATTTACGGTTTTCCACCAGAGGCATATGAAAGATATGCTTAAACTGAGGATGACTAGAAAACCATTCCAACGCCTGAGGAATTTCTTGATGTCCTTGACCGTATCATTCACATAACACCTCGATGATATCCTACAACTCTTTCTATACTGATCTGGACGAAAGTAAAACTTCTCTGGTGGCAGTGGTATATATTCATCATCAACCTGCCGCCAAGTCAAACAATGTAGTGTTACTAATTATACTTTTACCCGAACCTACTCGAACTTACTCGAACTTGCATTCAAACCATTTGCGGAATTGAATTTCTAAAAATCTACATTACCATGACCGGTGCAAAAGAAGAGACATGTGCATCTGAAGGCATTGCTTCAGCGTCTTCTGTTTGTTCCGGTTGAAGTGGTTCTTCCGGTGGGGTTTGATCCGGTTGAGGAATTTCTTCCTGCTCCTGCTGTTGTGGAGATTGTCGATTTTCCTCGCCATCATTGTCATCATTATCATCATTATCATCATTATACTCCTCATCCTGCATGTTCAAACAAAATTACAGCACCGAAATGTAATTTGCATTGATAACAGTTCAACTATTGTATATTCGAACTTAGTTGAACTTAGTCGAATAGATTACCAAACTCAGAATAATCATTCTCTTCTCTATTATCAAACTCAGAATCCAAGTAAACATAATAAACAAGATTCAAATATTATACCTTGTTCTCTAGTTGGTCACCAGACAAATCCTTGTCCTCTTCTTCTTTTTCTTCTTCGTGCTCTTCTTCTTCTTCCAATTCATCTTCTTTTTCCGATTCATCTTCTTCTGAGTTCATCTTCTCCTCAGTTTGGGCTTCTTCTGCATTGGGATTTGCTTCCTCGGTTTCCGCTTCTCCTGTCACCTCCGTTTCTTCTATCGGCGGAGATTCATTGGTTGAAATCGCCGCTTCTGTTGGCTTCGACAGTTCCGCCTCCGTTTCTTTCGGCCTTGATGGTTCCACCGCTTCGGTCGCCTTCGACGGTTCTGTCGCCTCAGTCGGCTTCGGCGATTCCGCCGCTTCTGTTGACTTCGTCGGTTCCGCCATTTCTGTGGAGTTCGACGGTTCCGCCGTTTCCGTCGTCTTTGGCGGTTCCGTCGTTACTTTGCTGTTTCTCAAAACCACCATTGCTGGACTTAATTTGAAGCTTCACTCTACAATTCTCCACTCTAGAATTTCAGTATCCGTTGAGATTGAGCTGAGATTCTTCGATTTCCCTTTGTGATTTGAAATTTCTTACACACAACAATTAAAAACCGACATAGTGAATTTAGGGATTTTTACTCTATCATATCCATTAAATTCGGATCGGGTTTGCGGGTTTTCGGCATAACCCTGGTTCAATTCGTAAATAAGTGAACTTTATCTAGGTTTTAATGACTTTTACTAGTTTTTTCATTTAAAAAGAAATGGAAAAGAAATTAATTATTTTGTTATGGCATTTTGGCAACCGGTTCACTGATTTGTGGCATATCAGAATTTTTTCCATAAAACTCGGATAAAAATCGGCAAAAACCGGCGAATCGGCTTAAACTGAGCAGAAAATCCGGTTCTTGTACTTTTGAGTTTTTCATGGGCTTGTTCTGCGTTTTTCACGATGATATCATCGTTTTGTGTTGATTTTCTTCGACCAGTTTCCATATGTTTAATGTAACGATATTAGGAAGAAAAAACAAAAAATTATAGATGTAAGTAAGAAACAAAAAAATTGAAGAAATTTATTTACAGAAACTTGAAACTTCAGAAAAGTGAAAGAATAGAATAGGAGAAGAAAGAAGGAGAGGGTCAA
This sequence comes from Microthlaspi erraticum, assembly GCA_902728155.2. NCBI lineage: Eukaryota > Viridiplantae > Streptophyta > Magnoliopsida > Brassicales > Brassicaceae > Microthlaspi > Microthlaspi erraticum. The sequence continues at coordinate 52,479 of CACVBM020001527.1, forward strand.
GACAGCGGCGGAGGTTTTTGGGTGGAAAAAGTAGGGTTTTCTATTTTCTATAATTCATTTTTGTCTTAATGTATATTTAAAATAAAATAAACTAAAATGCAGAAGTAGGAAATCACATTTATAGCTAATAAGCCTAATATTTACTTACAATATAATTACCATACCATATATGTATATTAATAATAAAAAAATATATAGTGAATCCATATGAACTGGTTAGACTGTATTGACCCATGACCCAGAAGTCTTTCTAATTTATCCTCCGGTCTAGTTTTAAAAACATTGATATAAAGTGAATTTAGACAAATATTACTGTGAGAATAAATGACATGGGCTCCACATTAATTCATACACGTCAATTTCTATTGACTTTTGTAACACTCCCCCTTAGAGTCCATCATCATATGTGTCTTTAGTTGTCTCGTTAAAAATACTTTCCAGGAAAATCCAATGGAAAAACCATAATAAAGTAAAAAGATACAACTATATAATCTCCCCCTCGAATAACTTGGTTTCATAGGTCTCATTGATGATGCATTCTAATATTATGGATATGTTTCTTAAATATTGAGGTAGGTAGTGACTTTGTGAAGAGATCTACTGTATTCTCGGATGACCGGATATATTTCACCTCAATAGCTTTGTTCTTCTCAAGTTCTTGGGTATATGAAAAGAACTTAGATGGAATATGTTTGGTTCTATCGCTTTTAATATATCCTTCGTTCGTTTGAGAAACACATGCAGCATTGTCTTCATATAATATGGTTGGTTCTGTATGGACTCGGATTCCACTACTTAATTGAATGTGTTGACTTATTGTCCTAAGCCAAACACATTCTGTACTTGCCTCGTGGAGCGCAATGATTTCAGCATGGTTTGAGGAGGTGGCCACGAGAATTTGTTTCTGGGAGCGCCATGAAATAGCGGTTCCTCCGACAGTGAAAACATACCCAATTTGTGAACGGGCTTTGTGAGGATCAGATAGATACCCATCATCTGCAAAACCAATCATTTGGTCATCTGCGTTTTTAGGGTAGAATAACCCTAAATCAATCGTTCCTTGAAGATAGCGAAGTACATGCTTAACTTCATTCCAATGTTTTTAAGTTGGAGATGAGCTAAATATTGCCAAGAAATTAATGGCAAATGATATATCAGGACGTGTACAATTCGCAAGATACATAAGAGCACCAATTACACTCACTACAAGAAAACATCGATTTAGCCACTACACTAAATGTTGCAAAGTAGTCGCAATCAAACGTTTTGAAACTAGTACGCGACTACAACAAGGAGTCGCAAATCGCTCGTCGCAAAACGTCGTAGTCGCCTCATAGTCGCAAATTTGAAACGAAAGTGCGACTAACCTTTTAGTCTTAGTTTTGCGACTGCAGAGAGACTCCTCATTTAATATAACGACGAATATATGTAGTTTCAAAACAGTTGCTAACCTTGTCGCAATGAAGTCGCAAACTTTTGCGACGAGTTTGAGACTTCCTTGTTAGTGAAAAAGTAGTCGTAATCCAGTCGTTAAGCGTTGGGACTGATTAAAGACTAATTGCGTTGTCGTCGCAAAAGTGTGACTAAATTGTACGACTCTTTTGCAACGATAATTTAATACAATTAGTCGCAAAATAGTGGTAAATAGGTGTGACCATTATGCGATTTGATTGAATTTGTAGTTGCTAATTTGTTGTTTCTAATTATTCTTGTTTTAGTTTTCAATTTGATTTATAAAATTATTAGTTGAAAAGGATGAGAAAGGAGAATTTATAAACTACTAAAAATGTAATATATTTCACAAAACAACATAAGTTCTTTGATGCATAACATGTGCATCAAAACCAAAAACAGAGTTTGAGAAAATATAACAACAACAGAGCAACTCAGATGGGTTCACCGCCTGAAACCATACCTTCTGGTGTCGGAGTTACTTCCGGTGTCGGAGTTCCTCCCGGTGAATGAGTTGCCGCTGGTGTAGATTGCTGTGTCACATAATCCGTAAATTTAGGATCGGTGGACTTGAGATAGCTCAAGACCATCTCTAAGTTGCCGATGCGGTTAAGTTGCTCAGCTGATTCAACTTCCCGTGCAGCAATAGCCGCTGCCTGGACTTCAATTTTGCGTTGAGCAGCTTGCAAATGTTCTTGCAATCCGGAAAATACAGAAACGGCTGAGGTCCCTGGTTCTCCCTTCCTCTTCCCCTTTCCATACTGACGCCGGAGACTACCAAGACCGAATTCATTGCCCCTATCATCAATATCCGTAGTCTGCAAACAAAAGAAAGCACATTTAAGAAAGTAACAAGTGTAAGAGAATCGAATCTAAGACTATAGCTCAAAGGAGATTATTGTGCAGAAACTAAAGGAAACTAAAGAGATTTAAGTTTTCACCAAGAGCAAATGCATGTAAGATTAATATCATAAAAATGAGAGAAGAACGAGAGTTGCTTTGAACAAGTCTCAAAGTTACCATCTTAACTTGTCAAGGGTTCCTTTCGGTTTCACAATCAAATTTCACACATCACATACATAAACTAAACAGACTGACCTTGAGGAAGACATCATCTTTTGCAGCTGTGGTAAGCTCAGAAGAACAATCAGACGTGTCATCCATGAGCTGAGACATCGAATCCTCTAAGTTTTTTTCATACGCTTCAGCAATATTCTGAGACTTTGGATCAACAAAACTCCCATCAGGCCGTGTATGTGTCCTTATGAACACTTCTCCAATTGACACAGGTCTTCCAAGCTCCGTTTCCTTCATCACAGTTTAAAAATTCAGAGAAAGAGATCAAATCAAAAATCAAATGAAAACATCTCAAATCCATATAAACTGAATCATTCATTACTAAGACAATGCATTTTTGTAAAACAATCCTAAGCAATCACTGTCATACTATCCATATTCAATATCGCTTAACCATATAGAGAACACAATGAAGACAATTTAAGTTATGGTGTATCAGAAACTCCAAGCCACGCAAATCGCAAAGAAAATAGAAAAGACAATGATCAAATAATATATGAAAACTTACCATATCTCTTTGGATCCGCGAATAGGACTTTTGTCCTGACCGATGTATGCGCCTTCCCAGTCCATCTTTCGGAAAGTTTACTGCATTTGATGCAGTACAACTCCTCTCTTTGGCCTCCTCCGTGGCCCAGTAAGAGCACATTGTTCTCCACAATGTTTCCCCGATCCAATTTGGTCGAGCGCCTTTTTTCTTCACTTTGCATACCATATCTTTCATGCGTAGTAAAGCAATGGCCTTGAATTCATCTTCCACAAGTGAATTGATCAAGGGGTCCCAATGGTGCGCTTGCTTCACAAATGAAAGAAACATACAATGATTACAAATAAAAAGTAATATGATTAAGAAAAATTGAAGTTTTTAAAGGTAAATAAACGGATAAGAAGTATACCGCAAAGGCTATGAAACATCTCTCTTGGACATGTTTAGGCGTTTTTGTCCAGCAATAGTAAGCACCATCAAACTTGCTTTTCAAAATCTTCGAGATTTTGCAAACCAGTTTCCCATCATCTCGATCAAACCTACAAGATAAGAACAAAACACAAATCAATTTCAATTGAGTGATGAGAACTATACACAAACCAACAAAGAAATTTAAAAACTATGTTTGAATAGCGATTACCATGTTGTGTTTTCGGTGTGACATGGGTCCAAGATTGGTAAATAAGCTCCACGACCTGGAGTTCGCAGCAAGTCGTAAATACTTATAGGCGGATCTTGTTGTGGTGCTTGAGGCTCCTCCGGGAGTGGATAGTTCTCCGGTGGTTCATCGTCCGTCTCCATATGAACCGGCGATTGAGCATACGCCGGTGGAGAAAACGTTGGTGGAACATATGGCTGTGGACGAAGAGGCTGGGGACGGAATGGTTGTGGCTGTGGAGCAGTGCCACTCGCTGATGGCTGTGGAGTAAAGCCACGCGGTTGTGGCTGTGGAGCAGAGCCACGTGGTGTTGGTTGTGGAGCAGAGCCACGCAGTGGTGGTGGTGGAGCAGAGGTCTGGCTGTGAGCGTATGATGATAGGATTTTATGGGATGTGATGAAATGAGGTGGAATGCAAACAGGGGTGAATAAAGATGAATGGTATGGTGCAATCACAATCAATCAATTCCTCTTAACCATCATAGTCATTAGTATAAGAGGTTATCAATCCAAAATGGGAAACTTGTCACTCTATGAGAATATGAAACAACCAGAAAGTCAAGCAAGCAGTATAGATTTGAAGTAACACTAACAACCTAAAAAAATGAAAAGCAGTGCAATAAAAGTAAACAAAGCAGTAAGCAGCTCGACCAAGACTCGAGTCGAGTCAGAACAAGTACCAGCTCGATCGAGTTTAGGGTCGAGTTGAGACAAACAAAGCTAAAGGTGACGACTTTAACAAGATAAGAGAGAATTAGGGTTCAAGACAGGGTTTTGCAATCAAAGGAATCTACACTTAATCAATCTAGCTCTTAAAACTCCTTGTATCAAGGCTTCTCTTGATATTGGGCTTCTCAATGCCTAGCCAACCCTTTCCCAAGGTGGAGGCTATCAACCAAGGAATGATCTCAGAAACAGGGGGTTAGCCAGTGAGAATCAAACCTTGGAGGCTATAGGATCATTGCCCAAACTAATCCATCCAACCCCTTAGACCTCTATTGTCTAGAGCAAGAGATATTGGAGCTCTTAGTGGATCTTTTCCAGCGAATGCCATCACTTTCGTGTGGGGAGTCGCCTAAGGACTTACAAGCCAGGGGTAGTGGTCATGTAGCCTTAAGATCTATCCAAAAGAGAGAGAATCTAGATTAAGACCATAAGCTAGAAGGATTAAGCATATGAAACCTCTAATCTATCCCATCTCAAACCCTAATGGGTAACTACTCACTACACATGAATGTAAACACAAGCAAATGCAATAAAAGAGACATCATAAGAAAGAGGAGATGAAATTAAACAACTTTTATTGAAATAAGCAAGTGCAAATACAAAGAGATTATCCAGGATCTAAGGATTCAAGAAGCAAGAGCTTCAAGAACACAAAGATGGGATTAGATCTCTAAAAAGTAAAAGACAATAAATTAAAAGAAACTAAAACAAAATAATCTAAAGCTTGGTGGTTTTTTCGTGGCTTAGAGCCTTTAAATACAAGAGGATTAGGTTTAGGGTCAAAGGAAAGTCAAGGGGGAAGCAACATTTTTCGGGTTTGACTTTGACTTCTCAGCTCGATCGAGTTGAAGCTTGGCCGGTCGAGTTGAGGAACTCGACCGGTTGGTCGAGTAGACGGTCGAGCTGGTCTTCAAGATGGCTTCTCCCTTCTTCCTTTGCGTATCCAGTTGAGCTGCTTCCATGTGCCAAGTCCCTCCATGCTCCTTATGTCCCATATGCTCCAGAATGCTCCAAAAGACCTATTTCAAAGGACCAAACATGCATATGTATGCAAATGCAACCTAAAACTAACATGAATGCATAAGAAGAGAAAAGGAACAAGATATGATGCAAATGGAAGCTAAAACTATGCAAAAGATGCATAAAAGATGTGCTAAAACTATGTAAAATGCAAGTACATCAACACCCCCAAACTTGAACTTTGCTTGCCCTCAAGCAAACAAATAGAACAAGAAAGAGATGAGGTTTGAAAATAGCTGATTCAACACTTAAAAACATGTCCTCAAAAGCGATTTGCTAAATGTCCAACTTAGAGATTCTAGAATGCAACAAGGTGAGAGATATTCATTAAGATTTAACCATGCTTATCAACATCAATCCCACTTCACAGTCACTCAAACAATGCATTCAAATCAGCAAATCCCTTTAACATTCATTAAGCAAAAACAGTGAACCAAAAACATGCAAGATCAATCAACTCATTTGGTTTCAAGGGTTTATGGGTTAAGAGACAAAGAGGGTCTCTTTTGTATGGTGGTTTAGTAACAGGGATCTCTCAAGAAAGTGGCTTTGCTTTGGCAGAAGGCTAAGTGTTAGAACCAAAGATGATGCAAGAACAGCAGCTCGAGCCGCCTAATCCTAACTCGATCGAGTTCAACACTTAGAGCTTTTTAGAACAAAATCCTAACTACCCTTTTTGGCATTTCGCCTTTGAAACTGAGGAGCTTTGCTCACTTTTCTTTTAAGAACTTCCTAGGGAGAGGCTTCTTGAGGTAACATCTAGCGGTTTGGGATTTTCTAAACACTTAGGGAACTTTTCTTTCCTTTTTGACACTTGAGGCTTTGCCTTCTTTTCATTCTACTTAGAACCCTTTTTACTTTCCTTTTTTAACTTCCCAAACCTTTACTAGACCCTTTTTAACACTGCCAACTCCCTGGACTTAACTAAACTCTTTTTCCTTTGGGTTTTTCCCAACTTTTACCACTTTTCTGGTTTTTACACCCAACTCGATCGAGCTCGAGTTGGCACCCCCAAACTTAGCCTGAAAACAATCCCAAGAGAACTAGACAACTAGAACTACTGCCCCTGCCGGTTTAAACACAACACCTTATGCTAAGCAAAGCCAAGAAAGGTTCTCACATTCGCACAAGAGATAAAATGGGGTTTGAAATGAAAAGGCTTAGGTTTAAGGTGTGGTAACTGTCTCAAAGATAGAGATCAGCTATCTGGACAAGCAAAGGGATATGAAAAGGTAAAGAATGTCCAGATATGTATGTGGTAGCCATGAGTTGAAATCAAATGCAAGCATTGGTAATTAAAGATCAAGTTATGGTTCAAATAGATAGGGAAATGCATCAAATCACAGCAATGGTTGAATGAGATGTGCATGCAGCGATATGATCAAGATAAACATGGTTCTTGCTGCTCAATCAATCTCACCCTAATGCACAAAAGAATCTAAAAACAGGGCACTCAAGAAATCGCAAAAGATGGACAAGTTTTCAAAGTCAAATCAACAATGCAAGTGAAAAATGCAATCCTAAACAAGTCTAACAAATATGAATGCAAAAAGATGAAAATATTTTTGGATTTTTTGAAAATTTTATGATTTTTTTGGTTTTTCTATGCAAAAGATAAATGAAAAACTAAGAACAAAGAAAACAAGGTTAAATCATCTCTTGAACCCTCCCCCAAACTTAAATCACACAGTCCCTTGTGTGAGAAAAATTTAGTGAAAGATTCAAGAGGGCAAAACCAAGAAAAAACAAGAACAAGAAAATATGAAATGGTATATACAAGGGTTGGTGTTTGGATACCTCAGTGCCCCCCAAAGAACTGGGAGGCTAGGTCGTGGTCTGGAGATGGGAGACGGCCATCAGGAGCACTCCACTCACTGGGTTGCCTCACTCGATCGAGCTTGTGGCTCCTCTTCCTCCTCTTCTTCATCTTGAAAGTGTGTGTGGCTCCTTGGCCTTGGTGGAGCTTGGCTTGCTCGAAGCGTTGTAGGGGTCCAGGGTCTGAGAGAAGTCCTGGTACTGGGTTGATCGTACTCGAATCCAGGATTCTCAAACTGGGGCTCCTCCAGGTCAACTCGACCCTCAGCTCGATCGAGTTGAGTTTCCTCTGTTTGGACTCGATCGAGTCCGGTGGTCGAGCTGGAGCGTCTGGCCTTGGAAGTCTTCCTCCTTCTCTGCGTGTTGTCTTCTCCTTCCCTTGGCTCGAAAGAAGAGGCTCTGTGAGGCTCTTGGGCAGGGAGCCTCCTTGGGTGGTGAGGAGTGATCTACTCCTAGGGAAAGTGGGGCCTTGGACTTCTTCTTGCTTGAAGAACCAGAAACCTTCTTCTCCAAACTTTTGATCTTGCTCACCATCTTGTCCATGGACTTTTGCATCTTCTCATGGCTTTCCCTTGCCACTTGTTGAACTTTTGGAGAAGTCCAATCCTCTTGTGGCAGCCACAACAGAGGGGTTCATCCTTGGAGCCTCATACTCCTCAAAGTAATAGCACTCAGGCTCACCCAAATCCGCATCTCCTGGACCTGATCTTCAGCTGATCTCAGCTCGATCCTCAGCTCGATCGAGCTCATCTCTCTTCTCGCAAATCCCTTCATGCCCAACTAATGTGTACACAGGGGGTCTGAAGTCAATGTTCTACCTCCTAGAACTGTGGTGAGCTCAGGGTTGGGCAGAAGAAGCTTGGAGGGCCAGCCAATGGATGGTGAACTTGAATTGGAACCTCCCATCCAACTCCTTGTGCTCAATGAGGAGGTTGGTCTTGCAAAACTTGATGTCCATCCAACCTGCTGGAGTAGACCTTCTCTTGTCCAGTGGACTCCAGCTGCACAGAGATAGGTGTGATGACCCTCCAACACTAAGCTTCCTTCCCTTTGGTGCCTAGTGTTGTAAGCTGTCTTGTAGGAGAGAGCTGGTCAAGGAGAGGCATGAGTTCCCTGCAGATCTATCTCCTCTGATCTTCTTCCCATCCTTGTGCGTGAGATGATGGGCTTGATTCCCATGTCAAGGAGCTTCACTTCTCCCTCATTGATTGTCCCAGTGCCTTTCCTTGCAAAGAAGGTGTTGGCAAGAGCCTTGTGCACATATCTCAAGCACTGGGCTCCTGATCTGAGCTGCCTTGGACCTTGAGGAAGAGTACTCCATCAGCGATTGTAGCCCAAACCCTTTGGAGTTCCTTCCTTGAGTTCCATGGTTCCCTCTCCATAGTGAACCCAAAAGATCTCCAAGCTGCCTAAAGGTCACCTCCTTCTTCTCTCCCTTGCCAAGAACGTGATCCATCCCCAACCTTGGTCCAACTCAGCTCGATCGAGCTCATACTGTGGACCTCATTGAGCCAAAAACTCACAAGTGAGCTCCTTGTAGACTCCATGCGGTAGAGAAGAACTTGGCCAAGTGCATGTTCTTGAGACCAACTCCACATCCTCAAAGATCCAAGGCCTTCATGGTGTCATCATGTGGGTACTTGGTCTCCACAAAGTCCATGGAGAAGAGAGCATTGTAGTGCTCTTGGTACATGGGGAGCTCATCCTCTTCTTCCTCTGACTCCTCCTCTTCCATGGGCACATTCTCATTGCTCTCATGCTCACTCTCCTCAATCTCTTGATTGACCTCTTCACCCTCTTCTTCACTTGGGAGTCATCATTCTCCTCATTGGGATGTTCACTCCAATCTCAAACTCTCCTGCTTCACTCTCACTGCTGAGAGGGTCATTCCTCTTCTTGGTTCTCCTCTCTTCCCTCACCCTCTCAATCCTTTCATCTCCTTTTTTCTTGTTCTTGCAGTCTTGTTCTCCTCAATCATTCTCCTTTGTGAAGCCGGCTTCCTCACTTGTCATCCTTGTTACTCTGTTTCTTACTTGGTACCTGAAATGCATCAAAATTACAAAGAATTAGAGTTGTAATGATCGGTTTGGTCAACTCGACACTCAGCTCGATCGAGTCAAAAAACTCGAGTGACAAACTCGATCGAGTTGGGTGAAAACAGAGTATAACCAAACCTAATTCAAGTATTAAGAGCTGGAAAGGATGCTAATCAATCAAATTGAACCAAGAACAACTAGTAAATGGAACAATAAGCAATTCTAGTGAAAAACATAGCAACCTAACCATTACCAAACTCAAATTCAACTTTCAAGCACATGCAACAAGTTTAAAGGCAAAACAGAGGTGAGGTGAAGCAAACTAACAAGTTATACAGCAGAGGCGAAATATGAAAGCAATTACTCAATAACAAGTCCACAAGGGACACATGCAATCAAAAATCAAAGGAAACAAGCAATAGGAAATCGAGATGGAGAATCAAGGGTTTTAGGGTTCATACCTTGTTGAATGATGGAATTGAAGAGCAGTAAACAAAACAAGCAAAACAAGATGAAGAACAAAGAAATCGCAAAAACTTAAGAGAGAAAGAGAAAATTCGAAATTTTCTTGTGGTGAAGAGAGAGAGAGATGATTTCAGAAATTTAAGATGTGGGAGAGAGGAGATGGGGTTCGATCGAGTTATGGGGAAGAGAGTGTTTGAGATGTGTGGTTGAGATTAAAAGATGAAATAAAGAGGGAACAAGAAACTAGGGATTCTCTGATCAATTAGGGTAGTGGGGGACCAAAATCAGCTTGTGGGACCCACTCCCTTGACCAAGAAAACGGTTATGAATTTGAAATTCAAAAACTTACCTTGGTCGAGTTGTGTAGCTCGATCGAGTTGCCCTGGTTTCTAGCTCGATCGAGCTGGGTCGAGCTGGCTCCTTGACACCTAAACTTAACTTATTGAAAGGTTAAAAACATAAAGATAGATAGAAATTGCATAAATAGAGTATGTACAAGGATAAACATGGGACTTCCTCCCAAGTGAGCTTGTTTAAGGTCCCATAGCTTGACCTTTACCTTCTTAGGCATTGGTTGAGCTAGTCCCACCATCAAGGGTGATAGTGAGGACTTGAGACAGAAGCTCCTTTAGCTTGGTTGGGTCCCTGGACTGTTCTGAAGTCACCAAGGCCTTGGCTCTAGAGAATGGCCTTGATCTCCCCTTGTACCTTATCTTGTACTCAATCTTCCCATTTTCAAACTTGGTGGGGAACAAGTCATTGTGAGCTGAGATGGCTTGACTGAAGGGGCCTGAGCTGGTGGATCCTTTCTTTTATCCCTGGTCTTGCCTTAGAGGCTGCATCCTCCCCTTCTTTTAGAGCCCTTCCTAGTGGCTCATCAAACAAAGCTTGAAGGCTCTCTTCATCAAGCACACAAGGGGCTTGAACAAGTATCAGCTCTTGGCCTATCAGCTGGTTTCTCATCAGATCGTGGTTTCTCAACTCTAGCCCTCTCAAGACGTGGCTTCTCAATCCTTGGTCCTCTCTCATCCTTATCCTTCCCAACTCTTGGTTCCTTGTCAACCCTTTCCTTCACAACCTTTGTAGCTCCATGACTCTTAGAACTGAGAGTTGGTACTGTCAATTGTGGCACAAAAGTCTGAACCTCTAGGCTGCAAGCGATATGACACCAAACTATTCACCTTGTGAAGGATCACTTCTTGCTTGTGAAAGTCTATTGAAGCGCCAACTGTACTAAGGAAAGGGGTTCCCAATAACAAGGCAAATCCTTCTCTTCTTCCATTTCCATCACAGTGAGATCAGTTTGGATGATGCATTCTCCAATTTTCAAGTGATAGTTCTTGAACACTCCAAGAGGAGACTTAGAAGTTGCATCTCCAAACATGATTGAAGTAGTAGGGCGCTGCAAGGCTCCAGCTATGCCTAGCTTCTCTGCCATGGAGAGAGAGATCAGATTGATGCTTGCTCCAGAATCCACTAAGGCATTGTCAATCTCAAGATGCCCAAGTGTGCAAGGGAGAGTGAATTTCCCTTGATCCTTGACCTTTGGTAGGAAGGTGGGTGAAGTAAGCAGGTTGAACTGATGAGTAGACTCTTGTAGGACCTCTGAAACTTTATCACTGTTGGCTAGAACATCCTTGACCATTTGCATTTGATCAAATGCCTCACTCATGCTATCCATAGAGGCAACTCAATTCCAATCCCACTGAGATCTCTTCTGAACTTGTGAATCACTTCCTTGTGACCTTGACTAAGTAGGCGAGACGAGGAAGCGGCAACTGGTTGATAAGGATCAAGCAAAACAGGCTGTCGGACAGAAGAGGTCGGACTCGATCGAGCTAGAGTTGGACTCGATCGAGCTGCCGATCGAGCTTGTCGTGCGAGCTCAACTGGTGAAGTGTGAATGGCCACAGTAGGTGCATGCACTTCTGGTTGATCAATCTGGACTCCAGGAGCCTCAGCAGCAACAATCTCTTCATCATTCAGCAGTAAACAAAAATCTTCAATGACCCTTTCTTGATCCTCTTCTTCAACAAGTCCTTCTTGAGTGAAGATGACCTTGCACTGTTCCTTGGGGTTCTGAATAGCTTTACCAGGTAGTTGTCCTTGCTTTGTAGCAGCAGCAACAGAAGAAGCATGATTCTCCAGAGAGTAAACCCTTGTGTTGAGGTTCTCGATCTTAGAGTTTATTTCAGCTAGCTTCTTGCTTGTGTCCACTACCCCATCAGCTTGCCCTTGAAGTAGTTGCTTTAGCATTGCTTTGAGCTCATTCTCTTGTGAAGGTGCAGGCTGGGGCGGTTGGTGGGGGAAGCCTGGTGGGATATTCATTTGTTGTCCAGGGAAAGTGCCTTGTGGTCCTTGGTAATTGTTCTTTTGACCATACCCTTGTTGA
>CACVBM020001528.1:0-51908 GCA_902728155.2 Microthlaspi erraticum
GATGAAAGTAAGTCAAGCATTGAACCTCAGAGAAGGTTGAACCCCAATCTAAAGGAAGTAGTGAAGAAAGAGATACTCAAGTTGCTTGATGCTGGGATAATCTATCCCATCAGTGATAGCACTTGGATATCTCCAGTTCATTGCGTCCCAAAGAAAGGGGGGATCACTGTCATTAAAAACGACAAAGAGGAGCTGATTCCCACTAGAACAATAGTGGGGCATCGCATGTGTATTGACTATAGGAAGCTAAATTCAGCATCTAGAAAGGATCATTTCCCTCTCCCTTTCATTGATCAGATGTTAGAAAGATTGGCAAACCACCCTTTTATTGTTTTCTTGATGGCTACAGTGGTTTCTTCCAAATCCCGATCCACCCTAATGATCAGGAGAAGACCACTTTCACATGCCCTTATGGCACCTTTGCTTATCGAAGGATGCCATTTGGGCTGTGCAATGCTCCAGCTACTTTCCAGAGGTGCATGACCTCCATTTTTTCAGATCTGATAGAGGAGATGGTAGAAGTCTTCATGGACGATTTCTCAGTCTATGGAGCATCCTTCTCCTCATGTTTGTCTAACTTGTGCAGGGTGTTGCAGAGGTGTGAGGAGACCAATCTAGTACTCAACTGGGAGAAGTGCCACTTCATGGTTCGAGAAGGGATTGTGCTTGGACACAAGATTTCCGAGAAAGGGATCGAGCTCGATCGAGCTAAGGTGGATGTCATGTTGCAGCTCCCTGTTCCCAAGACTGTGAAGGACATAAGGAGTTTTCTGGGTCACGCAGGGTTCTACAGAAGATTCATCAAGGATTTCTCAAAGATAGCAAGACCCTTGACAAGGCTTCTATGCAAGGAGACAGATTTTGAGTTTGATGAAGAATGCCACAAGTCTTGGACCTTGCTGAAGGATGCTCTGGTGTCTGCGCCAATAGTACAAGCTCCAAACTGGGATCACCCATTTGAGATTATGTGTGATGCATCTGACTATGCAGTAGGAGCAGTGCTTGGCCAAAAGATAGACAAGAAACTCAATGTCATCTACTATGCAAGCAAGACTATGGATGATGCTCAGTGCAAGTATGCAACCACAGAGAAGGAGCTCCTTGCCATAGTCTTTGCCTTTGAGAAGTTTCGAAGCTATATAGTTGGATCCAAGGTGATTGTGCACACTGACCATGCTGCCCTTAGACACATCTTCGCTAAGAAAGATACAAAGCCAAGACTTCTCAGATGGATCCTTTTGCTTCAAGAGTTTGATATAGAAGTTGTGGACAAAAAGGGAGTAGAAAATGGAGTTGCTGATCATCTCTCTAGGATGCGAGTTGAAGACATGATCCCCATCAATGATTCTATGCCTGAAGAACAGCTTATGGCAATCATGATCTTGAAGGAGAGTTTTGATGAGAAAGCCAGGCTGGAAGAAGTTAAGGCTCTGCGTGATGAGAATTTGCCATGGTATGCTGATATAGTGAACTTCATGGTGTCCGGAGAAGTCCCTAGTAGCTTTGATGCTTACAAGAGGAAGAAATTCTTCAAGGATGCTAGGCATTACTATTGGGATGAGCCCTACCTGTACAAGAGAGGACCAGACAGCATTTACAGGAGATGCATTGCTGAAGAGGATGTGCAAGGAGTTCTAGAGCATTGCCATGGGTCAGCTTTACGGAGGTCACTTTGCTACATTCAAAACAGCAACTAAGGTTTTGCAATCTGGGTTTATGGTGGCCTACTTTGTTTAAGGATGCAGCAGACTACATTGCCAAGTGTGATCCATGCCAAAGGAAAGGAGGGATCACCAAGAGGGACGAGATGCCACTAAACCCAATTCTAGAGGTTGAGATCTTTGATGTATGGGGAATAGACTTCATGGGACCTTTCAAACCTTCTTCAAACGGGCACAACTACATTTTGGTTGCTGTAGACTATGTATCCAAATGGATTGAAGCCATTCCCTGCCCAACCTGTGATGCCAAGGTGGTTGTCAAGCTTTTCAGAACCATCATCTTTCCAAGGTTCGGCATCCCAAGGGTTGTTATTTCGGATGGAGGCTCCCATTTCATCAACAAGGTGTTTGAAAAGTTGATGAGAAGCCATGGAGTCAAGCACAAGGTCGCCACGCCTTATCACCCTCAAACCAGTGGGCAAGTTGAAGTCTCCAACAGACAGATCAAGGCCATATTGGAGAAGACTGTGAGCTTCACTAGGAAAGACTGGGCAGCAAGGCTTGATGAGGCACTTTGGGCTTATAGAACAGCTACAAAACCCCCATTGGAAGGTCTCCTTTCAATTTGCTGTATGGGAAGGACTGCCACTTACCTGTGGAGGTCGAATATAAGGCTTTATGGGCAGTAAAGATGCTGAACTTTGATATAAAGGCAGCACAAGAAAGGAGGGTAATGAACTTGTTTGAGCTGGAGGAGATAAGAATGAATGCCTATGAGAACTCTAGGATTTACAAGATGAGAACCAAGGCAGCCCACGACAAACTGATTCGCCTTAAGGACTTCAAGGTTGGGGACAGTGTGCTCTTGTATAACTCCAAGCTAAGGTTGTTTCCCGGGAAGCTGAGGTCAAAGTGGGCGGGACCATTCAAGATTCACGAAGTTCTACCCTATGGGTCCCTCACTTTGCTCAATCAAGAGGGGAAGGAATTCACAGTGAATGGACATAGATGCAAGCCATATCTAGGAATGACCCCCACAGAGGAGATCATCACTCCTCTAGAAGATCCAACCCCGGCCTAAAAGGGGTAAGGTCAAGCTAAGAGACCTAAAACAAGCTCACTTGGGAGGAATTCCCATGTCTATCTTATGCATTTATACTTTATCCTTTTATTTTTATGATTTTTCTTGGCTAGTCTCACAGGAGCAGGTTTTAGGAAGACGAGTGGCTAACTCGAGGCACAACTCGATCGAGTCAAGAGCAAGCTCGATCGAGTGAGCCGAACCCAGTTGAGTGGAGCGCTCCTGATGGCCGTCTCCCATCTCCAGACCACGACCTAGCTCCCAGTTCTTTGGGGGACACTGAGGTATCCAAACACCAACCCTTGTATATACCATTTCATATTTTCTTGCATTTGTTCTTGTTTTTTCTTGGTTTTGCCCTCTTGAATCTTTCACTAAATTTTTCTCACACAAGGGACTGTGTGATTTAAGTTTGGGGGAGGGTTCAAGAGATGATTTAACCTTGTTTTCTTTGTTCTTAGTTTTTCATTTATCTTTTGCATAGAAAAACCAAAAAAATCATAAAATTTTCAAAAAATCCAAAAATATTTTCATCTTTTTGCATTCATATTTGTTAGACTTGTTTAGGATTGCATTTTTCACTTGCATTGTTGATTTGACTTTGAAAACTTGTCCATCTTTTGCGATTTCTTGAGTGCCCTGTTTTTAGATTCTTTTGTGCATTAGGGTGAGATTGATTGAGCAGCAAGAACCATGTTTATCTTGATCATATCACTGCATGCACATCTCATTCAACCATTGCTGTGATTTGATGCATTTCCCTATCTATTTGAACCATAACTTGATCTTTAATTACCAATGCTTGCATTTGATTTCAACTCATGGCTACCACATACATATCTGGACATTCTTTACCTATTTTCATATCCCTTTTGCTTGTCCAGATAGCTGATCTCTATCTTTGAGACAGTTACCACACCTTAAACCTAAGCCTTTTCATTTCAAACCCCATTTTATCTCTTGTGCGAATGTGAGAACCTTTCTTGGCTTTGCTTAGCATAAGGTGTTGTGTTTAAACCGGCAGGGGCAGTAGTTCTAGTTGTCTAGTTCTCTTGGGATTGTTTTCAGGCTAAGTTTGGGGGTGCCAACTCGAGCTCGATCGAGTTGGGTGTAAAAACCAGAAAAGTGGTAAAAGTTGGGAAAAACCCAAAGGAAAAAGAGTTTAGTTAAGTCCAGGGAGTTGGCAGTGTTAAAAAGGGTCTAGTAAAGGTTTGGGAAGTTAAAAAAGGAAAGTAAAAAGGGTTCTAAGTAGAATGAAAAGAAGGCAAAGCCTCAAGTGTCCAAAAAGGAAAGAAAAGTTCCCTAAGTGTTTAGAAAATCCCAAACCGCTAGATGTTACCTCAAGAAGCCTCTCCCTAGGAAGTTCTTAAAAGAAAAGTGAGCAAAGCTCCTCAGTTTCAAAGGCGAAATGCCAAAAAGGGTAGTTAGGATTTTGTTCTAAAAAGCTCTAAGTGTTGAACTCGATCGAGTTAGGATTAGGCGGCTCGAGCTGCTGTTCTTGCATCATCTTTGGTTCTAACACTTAGCCTTCTGCCAAAGCAAAGCCACTTTCTTGAGAGATCCCTGTTACTAAACCACCATACAAAAGAGACCCTCTTTGTCTCTTAACCCATAAACCCTTGAAACCAAATGAGTTGATTGATCTTGCATGTTTTTGGTTCACTGTTTTTGCTTAATGAATGTTAAAGGGATTTGCTGATTTGAATGCACTGTGAAGTGGGATTGATGTTGATAAGCATGGTTAAATCTTAATGAATATCTCTCACCTTGTTGCATTCTAGAATCTCTAAGTTGGACATTTAGCAAATCGCTTTTGAGGACATGTTTTTAAGTGTTGAATCAGCTATTTTCAAACCTCATCTCTTTCTTGTTCTATTTGTTTGCTTGAGGGCAAGCAAAGTTCAAGTTTGGGGGTGTTGATGTACTTGCATTTTACATAGTTTTAGCACATCTTTTATGCATCTTTTGCATAGTTTTAGCTTCCATTTGCATCATATCTTGTTCCTTTTCTCTTCTTATGCATTCATGTTAGTTTTAGGTTGCATTTGCATACATATGCATGTTTGGTCCTTTGAAATAGGTCTTTTGGAGCATTCTGGAGCATATGGGACAAGGAGCATGGAGGGACTTGGCACATGGAAGCAGCTCAACTGGATACGCAAAGGAAGAAGGGAGAAGCCATCTTGAAGACCAGCTCGACCGTCTACTCGACCAACCGGTCGAGTTCCTCAACTCGACCGGCCAAGCTTCAACTCGATCGAGCTGGAGTCAAAGTCAAACCCGAAAAATGTTGCTTCCCCCTTGACTTCCTTTGACCCTAAACCTAATCCTCTTGTATTTAAAGGCTCTAAGCCACGAAAAAACCACCAAGCTTTAGATTATTTTGTTTTAGTTTCTTTTAATTTATTGTCTTTTACTTTTTAGAGATCTAATCCCATCTTTGTGTTCTTGAAGCTCTTGCTTCTTGAATCTTAGATCCTGGATAATCTCTCTTGTATTTGCACTTGCTTATTTCAATAAAAGTTGTTTAATTTCATCTCCTCTTTCTTATGATGTCTCTTTTATTGCATTTGCTTGTGTTTACATTCATGTGTAGTGAGTAGTTACCCATTAGGGTTTGAGATGGGATAGATTAGAGGTTTCATATGCTTAATCCTTCTAGCTTATGGTCTTAATCTAGATTCTCTCTCTTTTGGATAGATCTTAAGGCTACATGACCACTACCCCTGGCTTGTAAGTCCTTAGGCGACTCCCCACACGAAAGTGATGGCATTCGCTGGAAAAGATCCACTAAGAGCTCCAATATCTCTTGCTCTAGACAATAGAGGTCTAAGGGGTTGGATGGATTAGTTTGGGCAATGATCCTATAGCCTCCAAGGTTTGATTCTCACTGGCTAACCCCCTGTTTCTGAGATCATTCCTTGGTTGATAGCCTCCACCTTGGGAAAGGGTTGGCTAGGCATTGAGAAGCCCAATATCAAGAGAAGCCTTGATACAAGGAGTTTTAAGAGCTAGATTGATTAAGTGTAGATTCCTTTGATTGCAAAACCCTGTCTTGAACCCTAATTCTCTCTTTATCTTGTTAAAGTCGTCACCTTTAGCTTTGTTTGTCTCAACTCGTCCCTAAACTCGATCGAGCTGGTACTTTGCTCTACTCGACTCGAGCTCTTGGTCGAGCTGACACTTCACTGCTTTGTTTACTTTTATTGCACTGCTTTTCATTTTTTTAGGTTGTTAGTGTTACTTCAAATCTATAACTGCTTGCTTGACTTTCGGTTGTTTCATATTCTCAAAGAGTGACAAGTTTCCCATTTTGGATTGATAACCTCTTATACTTCAATGACTATGATGGTTAAGAGGAATTGATTGATTGTGATTGCACCATACCATTCATCTTTATTCACCCCTGTTTGCATTCCACCTCATTTCATATCATTCACACACACACAAATCCTATCATCAAGGGGGGAAGCAACATTTTTCGGGTTTGACTGTTAACTTCTCAGCTCGATCGAGTTGAAGCTTGGCCGGTCGAGTTGAGGAACTCGACCGGTTGGTCGAGTAGACGGTCGAGCTGGTCTTCAGGATGGCTTCTCCCTTCTTTCTTTGCGTATCCAGTTGAGTTGCTTCCATGTGCCAAGTTCCTCCATGCTCCTTATGTCCCATATGCTCCAGAATGCTCCAAAAGACCTATTCCAAAGGACCAAACATGCATATGTATGCAAATGCAACCTAAAACTAACATGAATGCATAAGACGAGAAAAGGAACAAGATATGATGCAAATGAAAGCTAAAACTATGCAAAAGATGCATAAAAGATGTGCTAAAACTATGTAAAATGCAAGTACATCACAAGTGCAAATACAAAGCAAATAAACCTAGATCTAAGGTTCAAAGAGCATGAAGCTCAAGAACACAAAGAGAGTCCGTCCGAATGGGAGGCTGTTCTCCAATGGCTTCCATTAGCTTTCCCCAGCAAAGATCTGTCTTTGGCGATCCTTTAAACCTGGCACGCTTGTATCTATGAATTATAGGGTTAGAGAAACCGCAGGTTTCATCTGGGAGTCACTTGTCCATCTAGGAAAATCATTCGCCTAGTTCTCTCGGTGG
Source organism: Microthlaspi erraticum (assembly GCA_902728155.2). NCBI lineage: Eukaryota > Viridiplantae > Streptophyta > Magnoliopsida > Brassicales > Brassicaceae > Microthlaspi > Microthlaspi erraticum. Next base: position 6,854 of record CACVBM020001528.1, read on the forward strand.
TTCATGACCGAGCCCAGAGCCTTGCTCTTCAGTCTCCAAAAAGACAAAGCTTGTTGTCTTGCTAGTCCTAAGTTCTTTTGGGCCTCCTTCGTTTCTTTGGGCCTCAGCCCTCTCTCTAAATTATTGTAATATATAACTCTATATGAGTGGTTTCATCTCATTCTCTTGTAACTTCTTTTTTTATTTATTCAAGCTAAGCCCTTTATCAAAAAAATAGAAAAAAATATTTTAAGAATTTGATTGTAGAGGATCATTTATAGGATCATTTCCCAATATGTTTAGAACAATGTGGTCACACATTTTTTGAATTTGGCTTTTTAAGACCATTACTAGTAGAGTACCCGCACGTTTGTGCGGTGTGACGTTGTGGTTTTGTGTAGAAAATTTAAACCCTAAATCCGAACCCAACCAAAAAATCCTAATCAAAAATTTTAAAAACCCTAACTTTTTAATATGTCTAAACCCGTAAATCCAAAATCAAAAAAATCCTGAAAACCCTGAACTGAACAAAAAAAATCTGGAAACTTTTTCACCCCGAACCCGACCCAAATACCCTAATCAAAAATTTAAAATACTCAATTTTTTTAAATATATCTAAACCTGAAATCCAAAAAATCCGGAAAACCCTAAACTGAAAAAAAAAAACTCGAACCCAACCCGAACAGAAATTTTGAAAAAAAAACCCGAACAATTTCTATATCTCTATATCTCTAAAAATTAGGTCTCCGATTTTCACCCAAACCCGAACTTGTCTATAAAAACTTGAAAATCCAAAAAGCTTATTTTATTGATTTGGAATTATTGTTAAGATTATGTTAAGTTTTTTTTTGCAGATTTTTTTGCATATTCTTGTATTCAAACATTACAATGTACTAAATTGACTCTAACTAACATTACAAACACTTTCTCTTCATAATTAGATTGGTTTTTTGGTCATAAATTTTTCATGTACTTCTCAATTAATAATATAAAGATAGGATTATTTCCCAATATGTTTAGAGCCTAAACTGAATACTAATCCATGATAAAAGCATCCCTCTCAACATAATTTTCGCTAATCTATTAGCTATTTCATTTTGGTCAAAGTTATTAATTAATTACATTGTACTAGGTTAAAACCCGCGCTATGTGCGGGTAGTATTGTTACTTTTTTTTATCTAAAGTGTTTTTTTCATGTTTGTGAAGCTTTTTTTTTTTAAAAAGTACAAGATAATACTAATACGATAATCTCTCCAGTGTTTCTTTAGTATATTAAATTTTTTTTCCAACAATCATGTGACGTGATGACTAACATTATGAGATTAATTATCTCTCATTTCTAGGTCCCAATTCTGACACCATACACAAATTTAGCAGAAGTGAATGACATTGAATCTCACATAAGTGAAACTCCGACATATTCAGTTAATTAATCAGTTATTTTAAATTTTGAGTTGATTTAAGAGATCTAAGAGAATGAAAGTCAGACTTAAATTTTGAGTTTATTTTGAGTATATTTAAGAAAATGAAAGTCAGTTAATTAATCAGGCATCAGAGAATGCATGATCAGCTTTAATTTTTTTGGTCTTCTCTACTTCAATGAAACTAAATTGTCAACTATGTCAAAAAAAATGGTAATATATTCACAATTCTGACAATGTAATTCCGCTGCCATAATTTTAATATAAATCAAAACTTTTATATATGTTTCAGAGTTACTAATATATTCACAATTCATTTGCCATCAAAAGATCATATAGCTTTCACAAAATTGAAAAAAATTCATCTTTAAAATATTGTTTTGTATAGTTTGGTTCTAAACCATTTTCATATGAGATGCTCTCAATTTTATTTTTTAAAAGATGAAATTTCTCAGTTTTCAATGCATTTTTTTTTAAGTAATACTAATTGTAACTTTGAAGAACAAAAATTGAAATTAATGAATTGTTGTTGGTTAAAAATAATTGTAAATTGTAAATCACAGATAATACATTTATAGTCTATATATATTTAATATAGTTTCTTAATCAACACAGCAAAAGTCTTTGTGCCTCTCCACATGATGACACATAGGATTTTTTAAGCTTTCTGCATCTGACACATCATTAAAAACAAGCAACCAATGGAAACATTCTAAATAATACCACTCACTTTTTTAAATGAAAAAATTAAACACATCAGATTTTCTTTTAAAACACAAAGCTCTTTCTCTGTATCTCTATCTTCTCGCAGTGTAAATTCTCCTGCAAATCTCAAATTCGATCTAAATCTCAATCTCAGCCTCAACATATGTAGTTCTCTTCGCCTGTAATCTCAAATTCGATCCCAACCTGCAATCTCAAACTGACAACCTTCCTAATTCTTTTGAGCTACATGTGCAATATTAGATTAGAAACATATTTTTCCAGATTCGACCTGAATGACGACCAACACATGTATAATAACGGGCTTGAGGTTTGTAAATTTAGATGATAGCATGAGATGAACCGAAAAGAGCAACTATCAAGTCTAATGAAGACTTAGGGACATCTATCAAGAACCGAAAATTCACTATGGTTTTCAACTTTTTATTAGTATCCTTTCCTGAAGAAGGCTCCGAATATGTAAAAGTGACCCCCCTCCAAACCACAACAAATGACAGAAATATCAAATAACTAAGAATTCTTTTGAATGAAATATATAATTCTAGCATCAGAAATACTCTAAAATAGATATGAGAAAGAAAATGATGGTTAATCGTTTCTGCACTTGATAAAAACATGCTATTTAGAGAAGCCTTTTACACAAGAGGTGTGTTTTTAGATATCTATTTGATACCCATTACACATGGAACAGGCAGAAAGTTAACAAACAAAAAAACCGTGGCATAGATCAGCATGAAGAAACAGTCCAGTTGAAATTATTTTATTTCAATGTTTGAAAAGTTCAACTATGTACTAAATGATTTCTATCCTCTCTAACCAGATCATGAGTTCGGAACAATATAAATTTCAAGTTTAATAACATGGTTTCACAAACTGAATCTTCAAACATGGTCCAAAGATGAAAAAAACACGTTAATGGGTCAACAAACTAACCGCAATTAGAAAGAGATTAGAGTTGCATATGGCTTTTTAGACAACCATATACGTATGAATTAAAAGATAAAAGCATATCTACAAATAGTATAATGTAGTTTTCAATGAGAGTGGTCAAACTTAGAGGTTATACGAAACTACAATCCCAATACATTAAAGTTAGATCTTATTCAAAGTATTCATATATTCATTATGAATCTACCAGAAACGAAACGACAAAAAACAACCATAAATAGACCTCAAGTGTTCCTCTTCGACCTCAGATCAGAAAAACATCAACCAAACATTCAAAGGTATATGATACTACGCTCTGTTTTTGTAACTTTCCTTTAATTTTGTTCACTCTTTAGCTAATTATTCACATATTCAATCAAATGCCTGGAAAAGAAGACAAATTGGCAGCTTTTTCGCAAAGAGGTAGCCTAAAATATGAAGAAGTTTCTACAAAGTATGTGTGGAATCCGAAAAAAAAAAAGACTTGGTCAACGACACAAAGAGAGAAGATCATCGATGGGATAGTTATCAAGGAAAAGATTGACGAGAGTAAAGAGAATAACAAATGCTAGAACAATGTACCCGTGTTCTTTAGCATCGTATAGGCTCGATACCATGAGTCCAACTTTTGTTTTATTATCTGATTATCGTAATATATTTTCTCCCCAAGATTCTAATCTCCACAAATAGCCTTCAATAACAACATAACAAGAAACAAAAAAGTTATTCTGTTAATCTATTCAATCACCTAGAGTAAAACCTCTCTGTGTCAAACAATCGTAGATCAAGTGTTCTTACAGGAACAATCTTTCAAATTGATTAGAAGAGAAAAGAAGAGAAGAAATCCAAGAAAAACAAAGGCAGCACAAAAACTGACAACAGTAGAACATAGCATTAAGCAAAAACATAGAGAAAACAAAAGAAAACCAGATTAGAGATCTAATCAAAATAAAGGAAAAGCATAACGGAATCCTAAGCTAAACCAGAGGCATATCAAAGCAATGGAATTATTACCTGAAACCTCCACGAAGGCAGACCCAAATTCATGACCACTCCTTCCGCTTAAGACACAGAGAATGTAATTCAAACCAAAATCAACTGCAACTGAAAAAACCAAAGTATAAGTACACAATTGACATAAATTGGTCTTCTTCTTACAGCCAACTAAACAGACAATAAACTCTAACCTTATTAAATCCAACAACAATCATACAATTCATGGGACAAATGGAGGATCAAATTCAGATTCAGAAATTGAATAAATCATTCGCACTTTTCACTTTTTCGAAAATTGAAAAACTCAAAAGCCTCCAAAATTTTGAAATGACTTATGAAGCAGCGCAATGTTAACGATTAAGCCTTCCAAATAACGGAAAAAGTGAAACGAAGAGGAAAACTGTTCTTCATCATACAGAAAAGCAGTCGGTTTGTACGGGTTTCCTAGCCCACCCGCAAAACCGAATTGGCAACACACAATATTAAAAAAAAGAAAAGAATTGATAGATCAATTGGGCTTATACGAAATAACAAACAAATTATAACATGATATAAGCCCAAACTGTTTTTTTTTTAATATATATTTAACAACAAGATTAAATAAATGAAAATCTACCGCTGCGTAGCACGGGTCTAATTCTAGTATGAGTAAAACTCTTAAGTATTATTATTTAAAAAGCAGAAAGTATATTTCTGTTGTGTTTAGTGAGGGTAAATATCTAATTTTTATTGTATAGTTTCTTTCTAAACATTTTTCACACTATATTACTTTGTTGTGTTTGCATTTTATACGATCAAATTTCAATAGTTTCAAAATAAGCTAACTAACTTACATAGAAATTTATTTTGGGTTAAATATTCAGTTTTAAACAAATTTTTGATTCTCGAAAAAAAAATACAGAGAAAATAAAGAAGATAGGAAGACCAAAACTACAAACAGAGCAAACTACAACTGAAAATAGAGACGGATAAAAATCAACATAATAGACACAATTCACAGTTAACACAAATATTTTTGAAGAGAAACACTAATTCCAAACTTTTGAACTCCAGAATTTGTGTTTTTCCCGAAAATTCTAAGATCTTAAATCAAGTAGCTAGAGTAAAACTATGCCATGATAGATGATACTGTATTCATGGCATAAAGACACAGCAAATTAGATTTGCAATTCTTAGATGCCCAATTTGGCTCCTCGATACTGGGAAGAAACATACATACTTTATATAGTCATTCAGTTGATATATTATGCACAGTTTGCCTTCTTCCCCCATTGTCTCCATATCCAAAAGTGAGTTTTGTTCTACAATCATGTGTTGAAAAAAAAAAGTAGTCTGTATTTACGTGTTCTCAATACCAATGTATGCCTCCATCTTGTTTCATATGTTGTCATTACGAAGAAAACTTTCATCCATTATTCTCTTAGGTTCGTGTTTTGAATACCAATGGATGCCTCCATCTTTGTGTCATATGTTGTCATTACGAAAAAGACTTTCATCCATTATTCTTTTAGGTTCAAAAAACTTTGAGTTACATTATATTGCCTCATCATGAATATTGATTCAACATTATAAAACACCAACACCTTTCTACATTTCAATAACAAATTATAAATAATATACCTAAAAGTCTGTAACTGATACTAAATTTTGGTCATGTGTTTTTGTTTTTGTAAAAACTGCTAATCTTTTTGACAAAAAAAAACGTGAACTGAAAGTACAGAGCAGAGAAAACATGAAGCAAAAGTATAGTGAGCGGAGAAAACATGAAGCAAATGTATAGTGAGCAGAAAAATATGAATATGCAGCAAAGATTACCTTCTTCTACGTCTTATAGTTTATCAAATGTAATGTCCATTTCTTTGCTCCTCTCCCCCATTGACATTAGTGTAACATTCTTTTAAGTGTACTCGCAAAGTTCACTCACATACACTCCCAAGAAAATGATGTATATGTAAATATTTGACTTGGACCTGAATATCTAAGAATACGCGTAAAACACAGATTATATACGACTTCTAAGGTAATAACACTACAGTTTTTTGTTTGTTAAAGTATCTCAATAACACTACAGTTATACAAACAGTTGAATAATAACATGTTATATTTTTGGTTGAACCAATTTCCAGCGGAATGAAACTGAGCAAAGGCAATAATATTGTTTATCCATTTCAAATCAACCTCAATGAAGTTAAGACTTGCTAACTTATCATAGATTCCAATATCAGCAACCTTCTGTGCACAGAACCAAATTGACAAATTCCGCACCCTCTTCAACTCCGCTGCTACTCAAGTCTCATGAATCATGATGATGTTTTATTTAAGTACAAATCGATTTGAAAATCTCTTTTAAGTTGATTCTTCCTGCATAGAATATACAAAGAAAATTTTCGATTTAGCCTTTGTAAACTGACATCGATTTACCTAATTCAATAAATTTCAAAATGCTATATCTACATAAATTTCAAAATCTATGGTGAGCGCTTATATACACACTTTTTCGCGTCAGGATTACACATTATCACATGATGTCTCCTAGTAGGCTAGTATCTGCAACCCAATATAAGTTTGAAGTTTACAGAGTTTGGTTTACCTCTTTCAGACAAGGCAGATGCAAAAGGGAGAGACCTGAACAACATCGTCTAAGCCTTTAGCTTCCTTCTTAAGCCTTCTTTATAGTATCTTCTTCGATTCCTCAGCCTGTTCTTGTCCTCAAAATTTTGGTCTCCATAGTAGCATGGTAACAAAACTCCCGAACAACACCTTTGATGGAGGGATTGAATTCTATTGGAGATATCTTGGTGAGCAAGGCGAACCAAGTATTGTGGGCCACTGAAGCCTGTTTATGAAGTGAAGCCCATGAAGCCAAACCGAAGAATATTCTAGAGAATCCTATTGTGATAAGGATTAGGAAGATTTACATTATTTGGTGTTATCATTATGTTAATGTTAACCCTATATATGTGGGTCTTATTCTCTTGTATCAATAACACAATTCAATAATATATTCCTTTCTATAAGATTTGTCATGGTATCAGAGCCTTCGGTTCTTGGTGACCAAAACTAAAGCTTCCGCATAATGATTGAAGAAGGGTCCGACGAAGACGATCCGGATGATGACGTGAAACATCCTCACGTTATTCTTTTTCTTTAATAAACAAGTTTTTCTTTCTCTTTCAAATTTAATAAGTTTTCCAATTTGGTTTTTGAATAAATACGTGGCTTCTGATTTTCAAATTAAGTTTTTACTTATCATATTAGTTTGGGTTTAACTTATTGAAGGGATAATGATTTATCGGAGGATTTCTTAAAGGCGATTTTTTTTAGGGCTGGGTTTTCACAAATTATACTTTTATTTTTTTGAGATTAATTCTTAAGTTTAGAATTTCTCAAAGGTTTTTAGTTTCTCCTATTACGGGGGAGTTTGGTTATGGATTTAGAGATTTTATTGGAGCGCTCATGTTTTTAGGTCATTTATCTTTAGTCCAATTTATGGGCTGTCCAAGACAAGGACGTTTATTGTGAATTTGCAGAGTTTGCATTCACAGGATGTTATTATTCCCTTTCTTTCAAGACCAAAGACGAGCATGTTCCATCCCTATTGACTTGTATTACCATCCTCGACATGATTGTCCACGACATAGGTGTTCCGCATTGTGACTGCAGATTTTGCGTTTCGCGTCCACCTTTGTCGTGCGGGGGAGTATTGGAGATATCTTGGTGAGCAAGGCGAACCAAGTATTGTGGGCCACTGAAGCCTGTTTATGAAGTGAAGCCCATGAAGCCAAACCGAAGAATATTCTAGAGAAATCCTATTGTGATAAGGATTAGGAAGATTTACATTATTTGGTGTTATCATTATGTTAATGTTAACCCTATATATATGGGTCTTATTCTCTTGTATCAATAACACAATTCAATAATATATTCCCTTCTATAAGATTTGTAATGGTATCAGAGCCTTCGGTTCTTGGTGACCAAAACTAAAGCTTCCGCATAATGATTGAAGAAGGGTCCGACGAAGACGATCCGGATGATGACATGAAACATCCTCACGTTATTCTTTTTCTTTAATAAATAAGTTTTTCTTTCTCTTTCAAATTTAATAAGTTTTCCAATTTGGTTTTTGAATAAATACGTGGCTTCTGGTTTTCAAATTAAGTTTTTACTTATCATATTAGTTTGGGTTTAACTTATTGAAGGGATAATGATTTATCGGAGGATTTTTTAAAGGCGATTTTTTTTTAGGGCTGGGTTTTCACAAATTATACTTTTATTTTTTTGAGATTGATTCTTAAGTTTAGAATTTCTCAAAGGTTTTTAGTTTCTCCTATTACGGGGGAGTTTGGATATGGATTTAGAGATTTTATTGGAGCGCTCATGTTTTTAGGTCATTTATCTTTAGTCCAATTTATGGGCTGTCCGAGACAAGGACGTTTATTTGTGAATTTGCAGAGTTTGCATTCACGGGATGTTATTATTCCCTTTCTTTCAAGACCAAAGACGAGCATGTTCCATCCCTATTGACTTGTATTGCCATCCTCGACATGATTGTCCACGACATAGGTGTTCCGCATTGTGACTGCAGATTTTGCGTTTCGCGTCCACCTTTGTCGTGCGGGGAAGTATTGGAGATATCTTGGTGAGCAAGACGAACCAAGTATTGTGGGCCACTGAAGCCTGTTTATGAAGTGAAGCCCATGAAGCCAAACCGAAGAATATTCTAGAGAATCCTATAGTGATAAGGATTAGGAAGATTTACATTATTTGGTGTTATCATAATGTTAATGTTAACCTTATATATATGGGTCTTATTCTCTTGTATCAATAACACAATTCAATAATATATTCCTTTCTATAATATTTTGTCAAATTCCCTGATACAGAAACAAATGACAACCAACAAACGAGGAGAGATAGAAACATGATCATGACAACAAAGTAGTCTCACTCCACGCTCTGTATGTCTTTGTCCATATCGATATACCCATTTTCAGTAGTTTAGATATGTCAAAGCAATCGAACTATTAATACGGCGTAATGTTAGATAGACGAACTCTCTCACTCGTTTTGATACATAACAAATACCATGAAACGTACCAAGTTAATTTACAATTTTGACACGAACACCCAATTCCCACTTCATGATGTGATCAAGTGGCTAAGTTCGTAAGTTTTAATATCTATTATCTGAGAATATTAGGGAAGTTTTAATATTCTCCTAGAAAGAGAGTAAATACACAAAAGAAAAAAACGTTGTTGCGCGTCATATAAGTGTAAGTAAACTTAGATGAGAACAGTGTACACCAAGGCCAAAGGGATTGAAAACTCTATCACGCACCAAGTCAGACCGAAAAACAATCTCAGCGAAAGATTTTGATAACCGATACGAAAAAAAAACATTTCAGTTCCTAGAGACGATTTCTCATATTCCCTGAGAAATTTCAGGATCACATTCATTTGATCTGAAGAGGTATTAACATCTAAATTTGATCACTGAAAGGAAAAGTTGAATCTACCTGACGATGATCTTTTGAATTTGGATATCTATATAACAAAAATTGGATACACCCCTGTCAAAACCAAAAGAACAAAATACATGCTTACTTGTCACAAACATTCTTCTGTTAATCTACATGGCCGTGTATGTGCATTTGATTCAGAGAAAAAATAATGCTGATACAAGACTATGGTTAGGGTGTTGAGACTATCGTTAGAGTGTTTTAATTAATGGTTTTGGTGTTTTAATTGATTATTTAGGTATTCATGTTTTCCTTTTTACATTAGGGTTTTGTATCAAGATCTATATAAAAGTCTCTAATGATTAATAAGAAACTAAGCCCCAAGAATTAACCTTAATCTCTAAGAGAGAATTAGGGTTAAAAGGGAGCTAAGCTTTTACATCTTTCAATCTAAGTGTGTGAACAAAGGTTCATATCAATTTGGTATCAGAGCCGTGCGATCCGATGGGAGACCATGATTCCGCACAACTCGCAAAACTGATGGAATTGATTCAAGAGATGCACGCAAAGATGGATTCAATGTTCCGAAAGTGGGAGCCACAAAAGGGAAAACCCGCAAGGGTCGATCAAGCTCTAGGGCCAACGGTCAAATTCACCGTAGAAAAGCTTTTCGATGTACCTAAGCTGAAGCAACCGAAGCCAACTGTTGAAATATTGGTGGTATCAACTGTCGTTCAAGTCATGGAGTCAAACAAAAATCCAGAGAAGACAGAGACATCGTTTGTGGCTGAGCCAAAACAACCTGATCGCGTGGAGGATAGTAGCTGCAAGAATAGATCGTTTAGTCTAAGAATACCCGAACAATTCAAGCCTTCTCGTTAATGTTGAGATCGAGTTATGATCTGCCGTGAACAAGGGTTAAGAGAAACAAAGCTCTTATTAATAAATAAGAGTATGATCTCTTACAAGCCAAGAGAGTCATATATATAAGCTAGAAATAACAAAAAAAAAGGAAAAGAACTAATAATGGAAAAACATAGTAAAAGGAAATCAAAACCATAACGATTAAGTAAATATTCTATAAGAAAGAAAAGGAAATAAGAATGGCGGCTGCATCAGGTCCCCGGGGGTAAGAGAAGATTCGTCCGCGAATCTGGAGCATCATCAGCTTCGACATGTTTGATGAGATCCTTGACATTGAAGACATCAGAAGACCGAATATGAGCCGGAAGTTGAAGACGATATGCATTTTCATTAATCTTCTCTAAGACTTCAAGAGGACCTATCTTCCGAGCTTTGAGCTTATTGTACTCGTGAGANATTAAAGTTAGATCTTATTCAAAGTATTCATATATTCATTATGAATCTACCAGAAACGAAACGACAAAAAACAACCATAAATAGACCTCAAGTGTTCCTCTTCGACCTCAGATCAGAAAAACATCAACCAAACATTCAAAGGTATATGATACTACGCTCTGTTTTTGTAACTTTCCTTTAATTTTGTTCACTCTTTAGCTAATTATTCACATATTCAATCAAATGCCTGGAAAAGAAGACAAATTGGCAGCTTTTTCGCAAAGAGGTAGCCTAAAATATGAAGAAGTTTCTACAAAGTATGTGTGGAATCCGAAAAAAAAAGACTTGGTCAACGACACAAAGAGAGAAGATCATCGATGGGATAGTTATCAAGGAAAAGATTGACGAGAGTAAAGAGAATAACAAATGCTAGAACAATGTACCCGTGTTCTTTAGCATCGTATAGGCTCGATACCATGAGTCCAACTTTTGTTTTATTATCTGATTATTGTAATATATTTTCTCCCCAAGATTCTAATCTCCACAAATAGCCTTCAATAACAACATAACAAGAAACAAAAAAGTTATTCTGTTAATCTATTCAATCACCTAGAGTAAAACCTCTCTGTGTCAAACAATCGTAGATCAAGTGTTCTTACAGGAACAATCTTTCAAATTGATTAGAAGAGAAAAGAAGGGAAGAAATCCAAGAAAAACAAAGGCAGCACAAAAACTGACAACAGTAGAACATAGCATTAAGCAAAAACATAGAGAAAACAAAAGAAAACCAGATTAGAGATCTAATCAAAATAAAGGAAAAGCATAACGGAATCCTAAGCTAAACCAGAGGCATATCAAAGCAATGGAATTATTACCTGAAACCTCCACGAAGGCAGACCCAAATTCATGACCACTCCTTCCGCTTAAGACACAGAGAATGTAATTCAAACCAAAATCAACTGCAACTGAAAAAACCAAAGTATAAGTACACAATTGACATAAATTGGTCTTCTTCTTACAGCCAACTAAACAGACAATAAACTCTAACCTTATTAAATCCAACAACAATCATACAATTCATGGGACAAATGGAGGATCAAATTCAGATTCAGAAATTGAATAAATCATTCGCACTTTTCACTTTTTCGAAAATTGAAAAACTCAAAAGCCTCCAAAATTTTGAAATGACTTATGAAGCAGCGCAATGTTAACGATTAAGCCTTCCAAATAACGGAAAAAGTGAAACGAAGAGGAAAACTGTTCTTCATCATACAGAAAAGCAGTCGGTTTGTACGGGTTTCCTAGCCCACCCGCAAAACCGAATTGGCAACACACAATATTAAAAAAAAGAAAAGAATTGATAGATCAATTGGGCTTATACGAAATAACAAACAAATTATAACATGATATAAGCCCAAACTGTTTTTTTTTTAATATATATTTAACAACAAGATTAAATAAATGAAAATCTACCGCTGCGTAGCACGGGTCTAATTCTAGTATGAGTAAAACTCTTAAGTATTATTATTTAAAAAGCAGAAAGTATATTTCTGTTGTGTTTAGTGAGGGTAAATATCTAATTTTTATTGTATAGTTTCTTTCTAAACATTTTTCACACTATATTACTTTGTTGTGTTTGCATTTTATACGATCAAATTTCAATAGTTTCAAAATAAGCTAACTAACTTACATAGAAATTTATTTTGGGTTAAATATTCAGTTTTAAACAAATTTTTGATTCTCGAAAAAAAAATACAGAGAAAATAAAGAAGATAGGAAGACCAAAACTACAAACAGAGCAAACTACAACTGAAAATAGAGACGGATAAAAATCAACATAATAGACACAATTCACAGTTAACACAAATATTTTTGAAGAGAAACACTAATTCCAAACTTTTGAACTCCAGAATTTGTGTTTTTCCCGAAAATTCTAAGATCTTAAATCAAGTAGCTAGAGTAAAACTATGCCATGATAGATGATACTGTATTCATGGCATAAAGACACAGCAAATTAGATTTGCAATTCTTAGATGCCCAATTTGGCTCCTCGATACTGGGAAGAAACATACATACTTTATATAGTCATTCAGTTGATATATTATGCACAGTTTGCCTTCTTCCCCCATTGTCTCCATATCCAAAAGTGAGTTTTGTTCTACAATCATGTGTTGAAAAAAAAAAGTAGTCTGTATTTACGTGTTCTCAATACCAATGTATGCCTCCATCTTGTTTCATATGTTGTCATTACGAAGAAAACTTTCATCCATTATTCTCTTAGGTTCGTGTTTTGAATACCAATGGATGCCTCCATCTTTGTGTCATATGTTGTCATTACGAAAAAGACTTTCATCCATTATTCTTTTAGGTTCAAAAAACTTTGAGTTACATTATATTGCCTCATCATGAATATTGATTCAACATTATAAAACACCAACACCTTTCTACATTTCAATAACAAATTATAAATAATATACCTAAAAGTCTGTAACTGATACTAAATTTTGGTCATGTGTTTTTGTTTTTGTAAAAACTGCTAATCTTTTTGACAAAAAAAAACGTGAACTGAAAGTACAGAGCAGAGAAAACATGAAGCAAAAGTATAGTGAGCGGAGAAAACATGAAGCAAATGTATAGTGAGCAGAAAAATATGAATATGCAGCAAAGATTACCTTCTTCTACGTCTTATAGTTTATCAAATGTAATGTCCATTTCTTTGCTCCTCTCCCCCATTGACATTAGTGTAACATTCTTTTAAGTGTACTCGCAAAGTTCACTCACATACACTCCCAAGAAAATGATGTATATGTAAATATTTGACTTGGACCTGAATATCTAAGAATACGCGTAAAACACAGATTATATACGACTTCTAAGGTAATAACACTACAGTTTTTTGTTTGTTAAAGTATCTCAATAACACTACAGTTATACAAACAGTTGAATAATAACATGTTATATTTTTGGTTGAACCAATTTCCAGCGGAATGAAACTGAGCAAAGGCAATAATATTGTTTATCCATTTCAAATCAACCTCAATGAAGTTAAGACTTGCTAACTTATCATAGATTCCAATATCAGCAACCTTCTGTGCACAGAACCAAATTGACAAATTCCGCACCCTCTTCAACTCCGCTGCTACTCAAGTCTCATGAATCATGATGATGTTTTATTTAAGTACAAATCGATTTGAAAATCTCTTTTAAGTTGATTCTTCCTGCATAGAATATACAAAGAAAATTTTCGATTTAGCCTTTGTAAACTGACATCGATTTACCTAATTCAATAAATTTCAAAATGCTATATCTACATAAATTTCAAAATCTATGGTGAGCGCTTATATACACACTTTTTCGCGTCAGGATTACACATTATCACATGATGTCTCCTAGTAGGCTAGTATCTGCAACCCAATATAAGTTTGAAGTTTACAGAGTTTGGTTTACCTCTTTCAGACAAGGCAGATGCAAAAGGGAGAGACCTGAACAACATCGTCTAAGCCTTTAGCTTCCTTCTTAAGCCTTCTTTATAGTATCTTCTTCGATTCCTCAGCCTGTTCTTGTCCTCAAAATTTTGGTCTCCATAGTAGCATGGTAACAAAACTCCCGAACAACACCTTTGATGGAGGGATTGAATTCTATTGGAGATATCTTGGTGAGCAAGGCGAACCAAGTATTGTGGGCCATTGAAGCCCGTTTATGAAGTGAAGCCCGTGAAGCCACATGGAAGAATATTCTAGAGAAATCCTATTGTGATAAGGATTAGGAAGATTTACATTATTTGGTGTTATCATTATGTTAATGTTAACCCTATATATGTGGGTCTTATTCTCTTGTATCAATAACACAATTCAATAATATATTCCTTCTATAATATTTGTCATGGTATCAGAGCCTTCGGTTCTTGGTGACAAAACTAAAGCTTCCGCATAATGATTGAAGAAGAGTCCGACGAGACGATCCGGATGATGACGTGAAACATCACGTTATTCTTTTTCTTTTAAAAAGTTTTCTTTCTTTTCAATTTAATAAGTTTTCCAATTTGGTTTTTAAAAATACGTGGTTTTTGGTTTTCAAATTGTTTTTACTTTCATATTAGTTTGGGTTTAACTTATTGAAGGGATAATGATTTATCGGAGGATTTCTTAAAGGCGATTTTTTTTAGGGCTGGGTTTTCACAAATTATATTTTTTTTTTTGAGATTGATTCTTAAGTTTAGAATTTCTCAAAGGTTTTTAGTTTCTCCTATTACGGGGGAGTTTGGTTATGGGTTTAGGGATTTTTATTGGAGCGCTCATGTTTTTAGGTCATTTATCTTTAGTCCAATTTATGGGCTGTCCGCGACAAGGACGATTATTTGTGGAATTGCAGGATTTTGCTTCCACGGGATGTTATTATTCCCTTTCTTTCAAGACCAAAGACGAGCATGTTCCATCCCTATTGACTTGTATTGCCATCCTCGACATGATTGTCCACGACATAGGTGTTCCGCATTGTGACTGCAGATTTTGCGTTTCGCGTCCACCTTTGTCGTGCGGGGGAGTATTGGAGATATCTTGGTGAGCAAGGCGAACCAAGTATTGTGGGCCATTGAAGCCCGTTTATGAAGTGAAGCCCGTGAAGCCACATGGAAGAATATTCTAGAGAAATCCTATTGTGATAAGGATTAGGAAGATTTACATTATTTGGTGTTATCATTATGTTAATGTTAACCCTATATATATGGGTCTTATTCTCTTGTATCAATAACACAATTCAATAATATATTCCCTTCTATAAGATTTGTCATGGTATCAGAGCCTTCGGTTCTTGGTGACCAAAACTAAAGCTTCCGCATAATGATTGAAGAAGAGTCCGACGAAGACGATCCGGATGATGACATGAAACATCCTCACGTTATTCTTTTTCTTTAATAAATAAGTTTTTCTTTCTTTTCAAATTTAATAAGTTTTCCAATTTGGTTTTTGAATAAATACGTGGCTTCTGGTTTTCAAATTAAGTTTTTACTTATCATATTAGTTTGGGTTTAACTTATTGAAGGGATAATGATTTATCGGAGGATTTTTTAAAGGCGATTTTTTTTTAGGGCTGGGTTTTCACAAATTATACTTTTATTTTTTTGAGATTGATTCTTAAGTTTAGAATTTCTCAAAGGTTTTTAGTTTCTCCTATTACGGGGGAGTTTGGTTATGGATTTAGGATTTTATTGGAGCGCTCATGTTTTTAGGTCATTTATCTTTAGTCCAATTTATGGGCTGTCCGAGACAAGGACGTTTATTTGTGGAATTGCAGGATTTTGCTTCCACGGGATGTTATTATTCCCTTTCTTTCAAGACCAAAGACGAGCATGTTCCATCCCTATTGACTTGTATTGCCATCCTCGACATGATTGTCCACGACATAGGTGTTCCGCATTGTGACTGCAGATTTTGCGTTTCGCGTCCACCTTTGTCGTGCGGGGGAGTATTGGAGATATCTTGGTGAGCAAGACGAACCAAGTATTGTGGGCCACTGAAGCCCGTTTATGAAGTGAAGCCCGTGAAGCCAAACCGAAGAATATTCTAGAGAAATCCTATTGTGATAAGGATTAGGAAGATTTACATTATTTGGTGTTATCATTATGTTAATGTTAACCTTATATATATGGGTCTTATTCTCTTGTATCAATAACACAATTCAATAATATATTCCTTTCTATAATATTTTGTCAAATTCCCTGATACAGAAACAAATGACAACCAACAAACGAGGAGAGATAGAAACATGATCATGACAACAAAGTAGTCTCACTCCACGCTCTGTATGTCTTTGTCCATATCGATATACCCATTTTCAGTAGTTTAGATATGTCAAAGCAATCGAACTATTAATACGGCGTAATGTTAGATAGACGAACTCTCTCACTCGTTTTGATACATAACAAATACCATGAAACGTACCAAGTTAATTTACAATTTTGACACGAACACCCAATTCCCACTTCATGATGTGATCAAGTGGCTAAGTTCGTAAGTTTTAATATCTATTATCTGAGAATATTAGGGAAGTTTTAATATTCTCCTAGAAAGAGAGTAAATACACAAAAGAAAAAAACGTTGTTGCGCGTCATATAAGTGTAAGTAAACTTAGATGAGAACAGTGTACACCAAGGCCAAAGGGATTGAAAACTCTATCACGCACCAAGTCAGACCGAAAAACAATCTCAGCGAAAGATTTTGATAACCGATACGAAAAAAAAACATTTCAGTTCCTAGAGACGATTTCTCATATTCCCTGAGAAATTTCAGGATCACATTCATTTGATCTGAAGAGGTATTAACATCTAAATTTGATCACTGAAAGGAAAAGTTGAATCTACCTGACGATGATCTTTTGAATTTGGATATCTATATAACAAAAATTGGATACACCCCTGTCAAAACCAAAAGAACAAAATACATGCTTACTTGTCACAAACATTCTTCTGTTAATCTACATGGCCGTGTATGTGCATTTGATTCAGAGAAAAAATAATGCTGATACAAGACTATGGTTAGGGTGTTGAGACTATCGTTAGAGTGTTTTAATTAATGGTTTTGGTGTTTTAATTGATTATTTAGGTATTCATGTTTTCCTTTTTACATTAGGGTTTTGTATCAAGATCTATATAAAAGTCTCTAATGATTAATAAGAAACTAAGCCCCAAGAATTAACCTTAATCTCTAAGAGAGAATTAGGGTTAAAAGGGAGCTAAGCTTTTACATCTTTCAATCTAAGTGTGTGAACAAAGGTTCATATCAATTTGGTATCAGAGCCGTGCGATCCGATGGGAGACCATGATTCCGCACAACTCGCAAAACTGATGGAATTGATTCAAGAGATGCACGCAAAGATGGATTCAATGTTCCGAAAGTGGGAGCCACAAAAGGGAAAACCCGCAAGGGTCGATCAAGCTCTAGGGCCAACGGTCAAATTCACCGTAGAAAAGCTTTTCGATGTACCTAAGCTGAAGCAACCGAAGCCAACTGTTGAAATATTGGTGGTATCAACTGTCGTTCAAGTCATGGAGTCAAACAAAAATCCAGAGAAGACAGAGACATCGTTTGTGGCTGAGCCAAAACAACCTGATCGCGTGGAGGATAGTAGCTGCAAGAATAGATCGTTTAGTCTAAGAATACCCGAACAATTCAAGCCTTCTCGTTAATGTTGAGATCGAGTTATGATCTGCCGTGAACAAGGGTTAAGAGAAACAAAGCTCTTATTAATAAATAAGAGTATGATCTCTTACAAGCCAAGAGAGTCATATATATAAGCTAGAAATAACAAAAAAAAAGGAAAAGAACTAATAATGGAAAAACATAGTAAAAGGAAATCAAAACCATAACGATTAAGTAAATATTCTATAAGAAAGAAAAGGAAATAAGAATGGCGGCTGCATCAGGTCCCCGGGGGTAAGAGAAGATTCGTCCGCGAATCTGGAGCATCATCAGCTTCGACATGTTTGATGAGATCCTTGACATTGAAGACATCAGAAGACCGAATATGAGCCGGAAGTTGAAGACGATATGCATTTTCATTAATCTTCTCTAAGACTTCAAGAGGACCTATCTTCCGAGCTTTGAGCTTATTGTACTCGTGAGGAGGAAAGCGGTCTTAAGTTAAAACTGCCCAAACAAGATCAATAACTTGAAATTGAACATCACGACGATGACGGTCGGCAGCTTCTTTATACTTGGAGACAGACAGTTGTAAGTTGTCATGCACTTGCGTGTGAATGTGCGTGAGATCAACAACAAAATCTGAGGCCAGACCATGCGATCGAGTAAAATCAGGTGTCACACCAAGATCAAGTGGTCCTTGAGGAACGAGACCATAGACAATGCGAAATGGGCTGAATTTCGTGCTTTTGTTGACGGCATGGTTGTGAGCAAACTCGGCAGCACAAAGAACAGAATCCCATGATTTGATATTATTTCCCACAAGGCATCGTAGCATGCTTCCTAAGGAACGATTAGTGACTTCAGTTTGACCATCAGATTGAGGGTGGTATGCAGAACTCATATCAAGACTTGTGCGAAGAAGCTTCCATAAAGATCTCCAAAAGTGACTAAGGAAACGAGAGTCACGATCCGAAACGATTGAAAGAGGCAGACCGTGAAGGCGATATATTTCCCGAAAGAACAGAGTAGCAACTTGAACGGCGTTGGAAGTCTTCTTACATGGAATGAAATGCACCATTTGGAGAATCGATCAACAATGACAAAGATGGAGTCATTGCCTTTCGGAGTTCTTGGAAGGCCAAGCACAAAATCCATACTTATATCTGTCCAAGGTTGAGTAGGGATAGGAAGCGGAAGGTAAAGACCTTTATTCGTAGCATGGCACTTCGACTGTTGACAAACAACACATCTCTCCACAAAGCGAGCAACATCACGACGATAGCTCGGCCAAAAGTATGAATTAGACACAAGTTGAAAAGTGCGATCACGACCAACGTGGCCCTCATTGTGAAGCGCTTGAATAATCTTCAAGCGTAGACTACTTGCAGGGATACACAACTTATTATCCCGAAAGATAAACCCATCAAGCAAGCTATAAGAGGAACGAATTCCTTGCTGCAGCTCAAGTAAAATGCCTCCAAAGAATGGATCATCAGAATATAAATCAGCAAATGACGAAAACCCAGTAATTTCCGCGTGAGAAGTAGCCAAAAGTGTATGGCGTCGACTTAAGGCATCAGCGACTTTATTCATCTTCCCGGACTGATGTTTGATCAGAAATGTGAACTGTTGAAGAAAAGCCACCCATGAGGCATGGCGAGAAGAGATTTTGACTTTACTACCCAAATGTTTCAACGCATCATGGTCGGTGTAGAGAATAAACTCTTGATGAAAGAGATAATGACGCCAATGCTTGATTGCTTGGACAATGGCGTAAAACTCCACGTCATATGTACTATAGCGCGAACGAGAGCCAGAAATCTTCTCACTGAAGAAAGCCACAGGTCGTCCTCCTTGGCTCAAAACTGCTCCAATGCCAAGTTTACAAGCGTCACAATGAAGCTCAAAAACTTTAGAGAAATCCGGTAAAGTGAGAATTGGAGATGAAGTCAGCTTAGCTTTGATATCAGCAAAGGCTTGTTCTGCATCCGAAGTCCAGACGAATGAAGAGCCTTTGATACATTCAGTCAATGGTGCCGAAAGATTGCTGAAGTGTGGAACAAAACAGCGATAAAAAGAGGCTAAACCATGAAAACTCCGAACCTCGGTGATAGAAGTAGGGGTCGGCCACGAGAGTATAGCTTCAATCTTACTGGGATCAACCTGCAATCCCTTGGAAGACACAATATAGCCCAAAAACAGGACCTGAGAAGAGCCAAAAACGCACTTGTGCCGAGCAGCAAAGAGTTGTTCCCTACGTAGAACAGTGAGGACATCTCGCAAATGCCTAAGATGAGATTCCAAGTCTGCACTAAAGATAAGAATGTCGTCGAAATAGACAACAACAAACTGACCAATAAAAGGTCGCAAGGCTTGATTCATGATTCTCATAAAGGTACTAGGGGCATTTGAAAGACCAAACGGCATAACGAGCCATTCAAACAAACCCTCACGAGTTTTGAAGGCTGTTTTCCACTCATCACCTGGACGAATTCGAATTTGATGATATCCACTCTTCAAGTCCAACTTGGTAAACAGAGAAGCAGAGCCAATTTGATCGAGGAGATCATCAAGACGCGGAATGGGAAATCGATAACGAATCGTGATTTTGTTGATTGCGCGACTATCAACACACATACGCCAGGATCCATCTTTCTTCGGTATTAACAATGCCAGGACAGCGCAAGGGCTTAAGCTTTCACGGATATGGCCTTTGGCTAACAATTCTTCAACCTAACGGCGAAGCTCGTCGTGTTCTTGAGGACTCATGCGGTAATGAGGACGATTAGGTAGGACAGCGTCTGGGGCAAGATCAATGTGATGCTGGATATCACGGAGAGGTGGTTAACCTAAAGGGAGATCCTGTGGAAAGACATCCTGAAAATCGTCAAGAAGTGGGCGAAAACTCTCTGGAACTTCCATCAAGGGAGCAACCGAAGCAGGTTGTTGAATGAGAGCAAAAATCGTAGAAGTTTTGCAAAGTTGCTCTTCAAACGCCGCTTTAGAGAGTAGTAGTAACGGTTGTTTTGGTGGAGCAACAACGTTAGGTGGGGGAGGAACGGCAGAAGCGAGGTCGTAGTTCTCGGGTGAAGGGTGGAGGGTAATAGTACGGTTTGCAAACACAAAGGTGTAAGTATTATCACGTCCGTGGTGAATGGTAGCGTGATCATATTGCCAAGGGCGACCTAAGATGATATGACCTGCATCCATAGGTAACACGTCACAATGTAAGGTCTCCTTATAAGTATTTCCAATGGATAAGGGCACAAGAACTTGTTTGGCGACGCGCATAGTTGTGGTAGAGGACACCCAAGCAAGCGTGTAAGGAGAAGGGTGCTTTCTGTGGGCAACTCCAGCTTACGAACTGCTTCATCGGAAATAGCGTTGACGCAACTACCAGAGTCAATCACCAGACGACATATTTTGCCATTGACTGTGCACGTGGAGCGAAAAAGATTAGACCGGAGCCAAGGTTCCTGCGAAGAGCGAGGAAGAAAGCAGCTACGACGAAGTACTAACAGAGGTCCTTTATCGCCAAACGCATCTTCAATATCGGCTGGAGGATCATCCCCGTAGTCATCATACTTGGCTTCGTGGTCAACATCAGCATCATCAAGGAGTAAGCCGCGTCTTTTAGCATTGGGACATGCTGTTTGGCGGTGACCAGGTTCACCACAAGAGTAACAGCGAAGTGCATTAGGACGAGACGGGCGAGAGGTGTTGAGATTCTCTGGAGGTAGTGGCGGGCGAGATGAAGTAGCACGGTTGGAGGGAACCAAATCAGTCGTGACCACTGCGGGGAGCTCTGTAGTAGGCGAAAAACGTTGACGAGAGCCTCCTGTATTCCACGGTGGTCGAATTTGAAGCTCCATAGACAACGCTCGTTGATAAGCTTCAGAAACAGAGTTGGGGTTGAACTGTTGGAGTGGAACTTGCAATTGAGGTCGTAATCCACCCAAGAATCGAGAAACCAGTTGATCTTCTGTTTCTGTAAGTGAAACGTGAGCCAAAGTCTGAAAAAATTCAGTCGCATAATCTTCAACTGTTTTTGAACCTTGGCGGAGATTTTGTAACTTGGTGTACAAGGTACGCTCATAGTTGTATGGAAGGAAGGTACGACGCATGTGTTTCTTTAATTTCTCCCAAGAGCAGAGTTTAGGCTTGCCGGAGTTTTGTCGAGCAGCCTTAAACTGTTGCCACCAAGCAGAAGCACGGCCTCGGAACTTCGTCGCCACGAGCGATGTGCGCATGTCTTCTGGTACACGTTTAAAATCAAGGACTTCTTCGACGAAGCTAAGCCAATCAAGGAATTCTTCGGGTTGGAGAGTTCCCAAAAATTCGGGAATATCCATCTTGAAGCTAGCTTCCCAGCGAGTTTCACCGGCATCACGTTCATCTCGACGGAGATTGTTGCGACCTTGTTGCGCCCATGGATTGTCGGTGGGGTCATCGGAGGAGTCTGTAACAGAGGTTGCATCGGTGGGTGGAGGAGCATGTTGATGTTGGAGAACGGTGGTGAGAGCTTCTTGAATTGCTTCGCGAAGCGAGGCTTTAAGGTCTTGTTGAAAAGAGGAAAGTTGCTGTTGAAACGCATCAGCTTGGTCTTCAAGCGTAGGTTTCTTCCGAGGTGCCATCGAGGGATCGAGAAGTCTCTGATACCAACTGATAGCGTGGAGGATAGTAGCTGCAAGAATAGATCGTTTAGTCTAAGAATACCCGAACGATTCAAGCCTTCTCGTTAACGTTGAGATCGAGTTATGATCTGCCGTGAACAAGGGTTAAGAGAAACAAAGCTCTTATTAATAATTCAATCAAAAGTATGATCTCTTACAAGCCAAGAGAGTCATATATATAAGCTAGAAATAACAAAGAAAAGGAAAAGAACTAATAATGGAAAAACAGAGTAAAAGGAAATCAAAACCATAACGATTAAGTAAATATTCTATAAGAAAGAAAAGGAAATAAGAATGGCGGCTGCATCACAACCAAAGCCACAAATTAGAGACCAACAACAGAAGATCAGTAAAAAGGGACTTGTTCCTTCCTACGATGATCTTTCCCAAGTTGACATCAATCATGTTATATCCCATGATGTCTCGTTGGTGGGTTTGAGCCATATCTTCGCCAATAATTTGTTAAGGTTCTACATAAAGAGGACCACTGCTGAAACTTGTGGGAAGATATGTGAAAGCTATTCGATGCATATTCAGAATTGGAGCTTGAGGACAAGCTCCGAGTGGAGGAGGGGTGTAATGATATAAGACTATGGTTAGGGTGTTGAGACTATCGTTAGAGTGTTTTAATTAATAGTTTTGGTGTTTTAATTGATTATTTAGGTATTCATGTTTTCCTTTTTACATTAGGGTTTTGTATCAAGATCTATATAAAAGTCTCTAATCTCTTATTATATAAAGCTGGATGCGCACAACGTGGTTCCAACACGTATGATTTTTATAAAATATAAGATTGCGACATGTGTCATTTTTAGTGTTACGTCCGTTAAGATCGTGACACATGTTTTGGGAAAAAGAAAAAAAAAATGGGAAAATTTTAATTTTCTATAATAAAAAACGAAAATTTATATAATAAATTGAAAATAATGTATGTCTTGGAAAAAAAGGAAAAAAAAAATAAAGAGAAAATTTTAATCTTTTATAATAGACACGAAATTTATATAATAAATTGAAAATAATGTAATAAAAAAACCTATTAGTACATGGAATAGGTTTGTAAACTAAATATCCTAAAATTGTATGAAATAGGTTACATAAATCTTTTAATTATCTTTCTCTAATTTTAAAATCGTCTTTGAAAGTTTAAGAGAACATTGGAGATTATATTATTTAACTCTAGGTCAATTGGATTGAAATCAAAATTATCGCCGTACTATAGTACGTGTTATTCGAAAGTGGAAAGTTAGAAATCCTATAGAAAATAATATTTTTATGGGAGTTGAGCTTCTATTACTTGATGAAAAGGTTAGTAACATCTTATTATATTGATATAGATAACCTTATTACAACATTGATTAACATTAAAGTTTTACTTTTGTTTAAAACAGGAAAACACAATACAAGTTTTTGTGCATCATTCACTACTTCAAAATTTTGAAGATCAAATGACCGAAGGAAACATTATCGAAATTTGTAATTTTAATATGCAGTCTATTGATAAAAAAAACTTCTATTACTTGATGAAAAGTTTGGTAACATATTATATTGATATATATTTTATTAAGAAAAATAAGAAAGATAACTCTCATTAAGAAAAGAAAAAAAAAACGAAAATCACACAAAAAAATAATTTGTTACATCCATTAGGAAAGGAAAAGTAAAACATATTTCAAATACGGAAAGGAAAAAATAATAATATATAATAAGCTATAGCCTTCATGATTTAATTGTGTGATTCTATCTTTTGATTAAAATAGTTTAATCTTTTTGTTAGGTGAAAAAATATTAAAAAAAAATTCACTAACTGAAATCTCTTCAATAGAATAATAAAATTTTCACGAATTAGTCAATAAATCAAACTTACACATGTGTAAGTCTTTCAATTTTAGATAAAAGTAAAAAAATAACAAATTAATTCATTTTTCGTATCATGAATTCAGAAAATATGTCAAGAAATGTAAAAAGATTACCAATCTAATATTATTTAGAGGTATTTTATCGGGGTTTTATTATTAATCTACTTACTTTTAAAGTGTCAAATTTATTTAATATTATTATATGATTTATTTCAAAAATTGTATAATAAACCCGCGCGGGACCTAATCTAGTGATTAATAAGAAACTAAGCCCCAAAAATTAACCTTAATCTCTAAGAGAGAATTAGGATTAAAAGGGAACTAAGCTTTTACATCTTTCAATCTAAGTGTGTGGACAAAGGTTCATATCAAATGCAAGAAAGAGAGAGAGATGTTACGGTTGTGGTGGTCCCATGTAGTCAGGTTGATTACCAAATCGAGGGAAGAAGCAAGGATCCTCCGGTCGTGCAACCAAACATAATCAGTTTAATAAATCAATCAAGTAAGCTGATAGTTTCTCTTGTCTTAAAAATGATAGAGAGGATTGATGGTTCGTACCTACAAGCATACTACCATTGCCAAAACCACCCCTGGAGAGAAACAATCAAGAAGATACATATTAAGATGGTGAATGACACTGGAAGTGAAACGAAGCTATGCGTTTGTATTATAGATTGTAACACACACCTGAGAGGGTACACTCCAGCACCTGGGCCAGCGAGGAGATCACCAACGGGTATCGGAGGAATTACCACACTGAAAAATATAAAGTCAATAAGCCATAAGTTTTAGTTTTTTTGTTGCCTAATCCGTTACAGGAAAAATTGTCATGACACAATGAACTTTCTCCTGTACTCTGTCATTGCAATTATGACTAATAAATCATATGAACAAAACTTGTAAATGACTCTTTTCTTGTGACTGAATTTACACTAAAAGTTGGTAAGGTATTGAACCTTTTCAAATTCAGCTGAATATCCTCCAGCTCGTAAGATATTTTAGAGAATAGCAGAAGTTGAACCTTTTCCCATTGTTCCAGGCTTCCAGCCACATGAACAACCTATAATCACTTCCCTCATTCTTAATTTCACATTTAAGATTCCACCAATCATGAACTATTATGCATAACACATCAAAATTTCAATTGTAAACACAAACTTTCAGCAACTCCATTTCTTTTCGATTTGAACTAATCACTGCCCTAGCGGCAACTTTGATAATAGCAAAGCGGCAACCATGATGATGAACAAAGTTTAAAACTTTTATTTTAGCTGTTTCAATGAGATTGGAAATGTGAGCTACCCACACTGCTCAGGGATCTTCACAGTCTCCATTGGGATTCCTCTCCATGATTTACTGACAGAAGCACAAGAGACGACGGCTGCTGGAGCAGGCCATGCCGTGTCACTCTCTTCAACTTTCCGGATGATGTCATGGAGCAATTCAGGCGGCAGAGAAGCCCACATCCGGTGGTGTCGTCGTCTGATGAGGAGCAATGTGAGACGACTTTCATGACCAGCTTCGCTTTAGATCCCTCCAAGACCGTCTCTTACTTCCTTCAGATCACGAAGGATGCTTTTCACGGACATCTCTTTCTCAGCAGTAATCAGAAGAAATGAACTTAAAGTTTACATTTTTAATATTTAATCAAAGCCAATTCAAAGGGAACTAAACTCAAACCTCGACACTTCCCAGACTAAATCTTGGAATTTGCACACATCTTTATCAAATGGCTCGAGCTAGATAAGATTTTGTGACCCAATCATTCAAAATCTCAGATTTTCTTAACTCAAAAACCAATCCTACCAATCTTTATTTCCGAAAAATGATGAAACACATCCAGAAACAGAGGAAAAAGGGATGAAGAAGAAGAACCTTTCTTCCCCAAATGTGAAACGAAAATGTCTAGCTCCACCGTCGATCTCACCGAGGCAAATCGATTGGCCCGCCACCGGTTTGATGAGAAACGGTTCGATTTGAACTACTATGCATAACACATCAAAATTTCAACTGTAAACATAAACCAAGTTTTAGCAACTCCCTTTCTCTTCGATTTGAACTAATCACTGCCCTAGTTGTCAATTTCCCCAGTAATCAATCAGCAATAGAGAATAAAACGGCAAATTAGCAAAGCAGGAACCTTGTATTTGAAATGAGGATTGTCGAGACGAAGCATGAGACGTTTCATTCAACCGAGATCGAACCCTTCACCGGAATATGTTCGAGCTCCCTTGGGCACACCTGCTTTCTCATATTTTTTGAGAGATTCGAAAAAGCCAACGAATCTCTGAGAAGAGCGGTTGATTTGTCATCAGAGCGGAGTGGACGCTGCAATCCGTGAAGAAGCCCAGAAGCACCGGCGGTGCGAAGAGAGAGAGAAGAAGGCGTTTCGGATGTGCAGCGGAAAAATGTAATTGGAGTTAGGAAAAAAAAAGATGTGAAAAGAAGGCTAGGAAAGGCGATGCAACATTGGTGAAAAAGAAGAAATTTTTGAAGAAAACAAAAAACAAAAAGGAAGAAATTCACAGAATCTGCCACGTGTCCATCTCTCGTGCGGCGATAGATGGAGAGAGATAGGCAAGATTATTCATTTCTTAGAAATTTCATAATTCCACAATTTTCCTTACAAATTAATAAATTATATACGGACACGAAACACTCTATGGTTTGATCTTTTATCCACCGAGTCTCTCTCTTGACTGTTACCAGCAAGGCAATAATTACTCAGAACAAATCTCATAAGATCGCTTCATGGGATTTCAATGTCGAACTCTCTTCTCCTCCTCCTCTTAATTCTTCTCCGATTACCAATCACCGGTCTTCACCTTCTCCTCGTCTTCCTTCACTCTCTCTTATATCTCTTCTCCTTTCACTCAACAGATCTTTCATCGTGTTATGGCGTCGGTTTTCCTGTATCACGTCGTCGGAGATCTAACGGTGGGAAAGCCAGAGATGGTCGAGTTTTACGAGACGGAGACTGTCGAATCGGCGATTCGAGCGATCGGAGAGTCGACGGAGTGTGGGATTCCGGTTTGGAGGAAGAGATCGACGCCGTCGCTTCCTGGGTTCGTGGAGAATAGCGAGATGAGACAGCATAGATTCGTCGGGATTTTGAATTCGCTTGACATCGTTGCTTTCTTGGCTAAGACTGAGTGTCTGCAAGAAGAAAAAGCTATGAAGATTCCTGTCTCTGAAGTTGTTTGTTCTAACAACACTCTTCTCAAACAAGTTGATCCTGGGACAAGGTTAGCTTAAGCTCAAGCTCAATTTTTTGTCGCAAAGTTCGCAAATTTGATTATGGGTCTAGTTCGATTGTAGTTGCATACTTCTAGGATCTCAATTTACTGAAAAGGGTCACATTTTAAGCTAGTAAAGCTCGCAAATTTGAATTTCTGTTTCTTAAATCGTTCCTGATTTAGTTCTATTGGATGTGTCTGCGACTGGTTCACATCTCTTGCTCAATCTTTTGTCATAAAGCTCGCAAATTTAAGATTTTATGTTTACTTGAATAGTTCCTGGTTTAGTTCTGTGTGATGTGTTTCCCAGACTAGTTCGATTTTAACTTCTATCTAGGATCTCTACTTTAGTATAAAGTGTCACATCTCGAGCTCAATTTTTGTCATAATTTTGAGTTTCTATTTCTTGAATAGCTCCTGGTTTAGTTCTATTTGACGTGTGTCCAAGACTAGTTCGATTTCTAGTTGCATACATTTAGGATATCAACTTTACTTAACAAGGGTCACAGCTTATGCATAAATTCTAGTGTGAAGAGCCTCATTTCCTTAGATCTAATTTAATCCAAAGTTGGTCATGTTCGTTTGTTTGGTGTAGTGATAATTGAGTGAATCTTAGATCCCTGATTTCATTATATTCTCTTAACATGGTTGGATTTAAGCAGAGAAACTCATACATATAGGCCATGTGCTTGGATATAAGAAAGTGGGATCTCAGTCTTTCTTATTTTATTTGATTGATTTGATAAAAATAGTTAAGGTACATGATGGGTTCGTGCCTTAAATTACCAACCTTGGCTAGCAAAATGAAGCAATAACAATGTTCTCTTGTGCTCTGTGTTTAAGAAAATCTTGCAAACATCTGGGAAAACACAAATGAGAATAGTTTTAAAATGCTCCAATCTTGTTGACTTTTATTTTGCTTAGACCTTAGTCAATTCTTCTTTTATGTCTTCAACTACTTTTGTTATTTGAAATGATATAACTTTATGTCATCAACTAACACAGAAACAGGTAATACATTTTTAAATGAACTTTTTGTTTAGATTCTGTGATGTTAATCATTTTTACTTAGTTTTTTTTTGTCTCTTACCAAAAGATTCTCTACCTATCTTTCACTCCTTTATTATTCTTCTCTCCCACCAAACTATAAAGAACTATTGTTAATTGACTATAAACATGTGCATCGTTATGACCAACTGGATTTGAAATGCTGTTTAGACGTTTGTTTATATATACTATGATGTATACTTCTATTGGTCCCATACTCATTGATCCTCATGTTACTTTTTTTAGGTTTATTTTGCTTGCTTCTTGAAATTCTGATTCCTTTGTTGCAGTGAATTTGATATGTCTGTTGATGGAATTTTACAATTATTTGTTTATGATGATAATGCTATTGTATCTATTGTAACGCAAGGTTGATAGATGCTTTGGAGATGATGAAACAAGGAGTGAGACGACTTCTGGTTCCGAAAAGCGTTGTCTGGAGAGGTATGAGCAAGAGATTCTCCATTCTTTACAACGGAAAATGGCTGAAGAACAATGAAAACTCTAGCAGCAGCAGTGGTCTCACTGCTGACTCTACCAACAGGCCTGCTACTTCCAAGGCTTCAAGCCGGGACAAGTTTTGCTGTCTCTCAAGAGAAGATGTGATACGCTTCCTTATAGGTGTTCTTGGAGCATTAGCTCCTTTACCGCTCACATCTATCTCCTCTCTTGACATCATCAATCTAAACTATAACTTCATTGAAGCCTCTCTTCCAGCCATAGAAGCCACTCGACAGCCACCTTGTGACCCTAGTGCGATCGCTGTGTTGGAACAAACCGAAAGCGAAAAACAGTTCAAGATTATAGGAGAGATCTCAGCTTCAAAGCTCTGGAAATGTGACTATCTTGCTGCAGCTTGGGCTCTAGCTAATCTATATGCAGGACAGTTTGTGATGGGAGTTGAGGACAACATGTCGTCTAGATCATTCAGTGACTTCCTCCAAACTTCATTTGTTGGAGGAGAGCAGAACAACGGAACAGCGAAAACAAAGGCCAAGAAGTTCAGTAGCAGGAGCATTGGTTTCAATCCAACAAGCCCGACGAGGTTGAGCATCGGTAGGAGCATGTACAGGGGAAGAAGTGCGCCGTTAACTTGCAAAACGTCGAGCTCGTTGGCTGCGGTTATGGCTCAGATGCTTTCTCATAGAGCCACACATGTTTGGGTTACAGAGGCTGATTCTGATGATGATGTTCTTGTTGGAGTTGTGGGTTATGGAGAGATCTTGGCTGCTGTTACTAAACAGCCTTCTGCTTTTGTTCCTTCAAATCGGTCTTATGAAGGTTTTGGGAATGAAAATCAAAGCTAAAACATACACAAATCAAATGTATAAACAATATTTCTGTCTGTTTTACTGAGTAAAAGGATAGTTTTGGGTGTTGGTCAATTTGTGTACCATTGAATTTTTTTAGTATCAGTGCTCACATAAGCAAAAAGAAATGAGCTATTTTTTATTTTGGGACAGTCAAGGCTGTTTCTCCATTCATTACCATGTGAACTGTTGTTGATAGTGTTTACAAGATATCTATAAAATTAATTTGTGTTACTATATTATTGAGAAAGCAATGTGTATGAGAATGGGGTCAGTTTGGTTTGACATATCATGAGAGACAGAGAGGTTCATGAAGATTTTGCTCTAAGAATAATAAATAAGACCACCGAATGTATTTAATGAACACTCTAGTTGATCACGCAAATAAATGATTGAAAACACCATCTAGGTTTACAAAAAACCAAAATTTGATCATATTACAGATGATTTCTCAATCGGAATTTTAAATTCACTATATTACACTTTTTATATTATAATAAAAATGTTTGTACTTATTATAACTATACCTATATTTTTTTTTTCAAAAAAAAAAAAAGACTACATTTTTATTTTAAAATAAATATACAAAGATTTGATAAAATACAGTAGTTATATTAGTTTCTAGGAAAAATCCGGATTTCCATAATCAATTTTCTGCCATGAATAATTATTTTATGAGCTCATATAGAATTTAAATAAAATATAAAACAAAACCAATAATGAATTCATGAAATTCTGTTATTATTTATCATAAATTGGAGGTTAAATGTGCTCTCCCAACTTTCAAACCTACTTAGTGGAAGAACCATACACATTCTTTTTTTTTTTTTTTGGTCAACGAAAACTTACATTAAATCAAGAGAGGTTTATCTCCAAGGGGAGATGATACAAAGGCCACAGTGAGCCAAATAAATCAAAGCATCAAACCACAGATTGGTCGAGCATAAGATTAAACAAAAGAAACTACAACAACTCAAATAGAGGTAAATGGATAGATGGGAGCGTACATGCTCAACCGAATTAGCACTCAGAACAAAGCAACAATAGCTGTCTTGATCGAAACCACCAAGAGGAGGGGTAACCGCCTCCAAAGACAAGAAGGTCAAGCCGTCAACAATAACAATTGCTGATCGAGATCCAAAGAGTCTCTTGGTTACTGCTCTAAATAGAACAGCCTTCACGATGCTCCCTGTAACAATACCACTTAAACTAAGTGAAATACATGGGAGGAGAATAAGCTCCTTAAAGGAGAGATGAGGACAATAGAAGTCCAAAACCAGAGTAACTGGATGGAAACAACTAAGACAATTCTTTCCACTCTGCCACTGAGAGAAAGAATATGAAGCACAAGCCGTCACAGCAAGGATGTAAACTCTGCATACTGCAGTAAAGAGACGCACTACGGCGTTAAGTGAGCCAACAAAGGCCAATAAACTGGGAACAATCACCAGCACTAACCATTCCACTAAAGTCTTACAGCAATCCACAGAGGGAGAAGCAAGAGACAAAGAGGAGGAGTAAACCTGGGTGAGCGAGTGAAGAAGGACGATGAGAGTGACGAAGGGAGAATCCGCTTCAAAGAAAGCCACCAGCGGAAGAAGAAACACTTCTGTAGAGGACATGTCTAGAGAATCTGGAGACTTCTGCAGGAGAAGCAGGCTTACTGCAAGGTGGTGAGACGAACTCGAGGAACCAGAGGCTCGATCGGAGGAAAGACTGCATACTGCAGGAATGGGTGACCCAAGAGGCGTCACAACAACACCGGAAGCAAAAATCGGATCTAGATGGGAAAGCTCTAGATCTAGATCTGGAGAAAACACTTGGGGAGAGGAGATGTGGAATGCGGTGAGCTTCGAAGGAGGGGGGAGACCAGGAGGGAAAAGGAGAGGCACAGACCGTAGATCCGGCGGATCCGGTGGGTCTGGTGGCTCCGGCGGATGGGGAGGGTGGAGAGATTTGGTGGACGTTCGATCTGGCGGCTTCGGCGGAGCAACCGGACGGGATGGGGACTCAGTCCTCAAAAGTCCCACGTACTCCATCGTTGGCTGCCGGAGGCGAGAACGAGGTCGGAGAAGTGAGTAGAATCGTCGGAAAGAGGAGGCGACGAGGGAGAAGTAACGGCGACCAAGGGAGGCGGCAACTTCAGGGGAGCAAAACGCACGGACTGCCGGAAGGGAGGCGAAGCCGGAGACTCATTCCGTTGAGGAAGGTTGCGTCGTGCGGCGGCCTCGGAAGCCGTGCCTGAGAGAAAAAATTAGGGCGACCCCAAGCTCGAGAACTGTCTTTTTTTTTAGCAATAATGATTGAACCATACACATTCAATCGATTACAAATCTATCTATTTTGCCTCCTTTCACATTTTATTACCAAATCACCACTAAATTCTCAATCTGTTAACTACATGAGCTTGAAAGTTAAAGTTGAAACCAAATACTCTAACTCTACAGTAAGTTGCATTTATTGATTTCTCATACCAAATTTGGCTTCCTCTTGATAGGGCAAAGTAGATGAAAACTTTATAGCGTTAGGGTTCTATATATAGTAAAAGTTACACAAGAATCTTTAACCGTCTTTGATCTATCTGCTCAAAACCGTCTTGGTAAAATAATGGTTACCAGTCAAACTTAACAAAGTTTTAGGTAATGTGCTAGTACTAGATAGCATCCTCAATGTTTTCAATTTCTCGCAATAACTCGTCCACAACTTCTTGTAAGAAATATCATTCTCAGATTGTTTAATCCAAGAGTCGACATAAAAATTTCTATGTTAGCATTATTTTAGCTCTAACCTTGCATGTGTTGTTAGCATTCTTAACTGAATGTTAACATTATACATTTATACTGTATATCTTGCTTCGACATATACTTTTAATTAAGAATGCTTGATTTCTCTAGTTTCCCTTTGATCTTTCTCAATGTGATACCTTGTTTCAAAATTAGTTTCTTCTTGACCTTGTCGATTCCCTTCATAAAATTTTCTAATTCTCTTCCGAATCCACCTTACTTGCGTGGTGTTTTGCGTTTTTTTTTCTTTTTCTTGTTTTTGTTTTTGTTAAAGGAAATCACATGTTCGTATTTACGTGTTTTTTAAATACGAGTTTGTTAGAGATTTCCTCTCTAGTGATTAGACCCACATTAAAAATTTACATAAACAAGTTTGTAAGAATATAATATACATAAGTGTCTTTTTTTTTTTTTTTTTTGAACAACAAATAAGTGTCTAATGTTATAAAGCTATTCAACAAATTTATAAGTCATTATTCAAAAGAATAAAATAATCAACCAATACCGATTTACAAAGCAACTATACAAATTAACTTATAACGTCACAAAATCATTTAATACATGTACTAATAATCATTTGAAACAGAGCGTTCGACAAAGAAATATCAATGTTGTCTCTTTGTTTTATGTGGAAGCTTGGCCCATATTCTAAAAATATATTAGTATCGATCGATAAATTGTTATGCATTAATCTAGATTAATAGGCATGAGGCGAGTGAAAACGGGAAAACATGCTGCAGAAGGAAACATAGAGCATTCAAGGAAGAAGATGGCCAGTTGGACGAAAATGATGTTCCTTTTTGTCTTTCAATCCACAATTAATTATTGTATATTTTTTCCTTCTTGATGCAGAGCAAATTCAAGGTATTTTGGATGCAAAGAGATGTAGAGTTTGAATTCAACTTATAATGTACAATTGTACACTGCTCAAAATACTAAATGTTGCAAAAACTATATTTGACCAAAAAATTATGGAGTCAAAATTCGGCATCAGACATGCGTGTGTTAACACAATTTTGGATTGCATAATATTCGATTTGTGTTAAGACAATTTAATTTTGAGACAAAAAATGTGGAATTATGAATCATTTTATCTAATTATGTCAAAACTGAATCAATAATTTATTTACACTTTTACTACTTTAAATTGTTCTTAATCACCTTCAAAAGTTTTACTAGTTTGTGTAATTATTTGTCTCTCCAAATATCGAGTTTATTAAGACATCATCCGTGTGAACCTAGGCAAATTGACATTAGTTAAAAGCTAATCACGGGGAAACTGGTGTGGTCAACACTCTTAACACCAATAGATTGACTAAATTTTAAACAAGACAGCTTTGTGATATGTCATGTGTGAATTATAACGAACAATTATTAATTAATTTCAGATCTTGCAGATGGAACAAACATTTTGTTTAAACATCTACAATAAAAACAGTGTCTCTTTGCACTCCAATGAATAAACATTCAAAGATAATGATAATATGTTGTCTACTCCCTGCACTTGAATATGAATGATTGTTCTTTACTCAAAAAGAGACATTTTTGTTCTTGTATTTTAAACTAAAACGACCACTTAGATCTTATAGATCATAACAAAGCACTAAACTTGATCCAACTTCTTAATAATCTGAACATATCACAAAAGCTTAACTTTAAGAGCTTCACCATCACCATCATCAACATCAACGCCATCATCATCATATTAATATTCCTCAAATTGCCAGCTTAACCAAAAAATGACTCTTCCCAAAATATGCTACAAGTACAATCCTGAGGATAAAATACTAAACTTTTAAATTTCTTAAAACCCATGAGAAACAAATTGGAGTAAAGAAGAGAAGGAAAAAAAAACCAAATATAGATATTGATTAAAGAGAGAACAAAAAAAAAAACCAATCTTGCGTAAGTTTGAACAACATCCTCCCAAAAAAGTCCTAAATCCCTTTCTTATCAAATGGCAATGCAAAAGGATAAATTTAATTAATGAGGATGATGATGTTGCTGAGGAAAGTAGGTAATGAAATTTAACGAAGACTGAAAATTAAATTATAAACAAAAAATAAAAGTAAAGAACCAAACCAAGAACATATATTCTTTTTTTCTTTCTTGCCTTTCACACTTTGCAGGTGAAATCAAGATGCAGAAGATTTACTCTTTCACTGCACCTAGATCAATCAGAAACCACAACATCAATACAGGAAGTTAGAAAAAAACCCAAGAAGAAAGTATAATTTGGAAATCAGAAGCTTACAATGAAAGATCTCAGATATGGCAACCAAAGCAATTGCAAGTTTTGGGTGTGAAAGAGCAATAACCAAAGGGTCTATTAGGGATGTTGCAGTTAATTGCATAGCAACAAGGTGAAGGCAAGCAAAGACCTTTAGCACCTCCACAACAAGTGCAAACTGAACATATCTGGAAGCTTCCAAGCTTCCTTCTTGTTTCATTCATTACCATAAACTTCTCCTCCATTAATGGCACCATTCTCATCTCTCCTTCTTTTTCAGATGGTTTTAGCTCATTTGCCTAATAATTTCCGACATAAAGTTTCAATTAAAGCCTAGAACTTGCAATCTAGTATAATGGGGAAAGCTCGAAATATTGGAATCAGCTTAGGTTTACTCAAAGAAAGATTCAATTTTTCAGTTGTATCTCGCAAAATCAGAAACACCCAAATGAAATTTAACTGAAGGGATCTAAATGGAGAGGTCGAATTGAAGAAACACACTCACCTGGAGGCTGAAAGTGATGAAGATTGAGAAGCAAAGAAAGAACAGAACAATAGAGATCCTGGGTTCTTCTAAAGCTCTCATCTTTTTGTTGAAAGAGTTTGTGGGATTTATGTGATTAGGGATTTTGGTAAAGTAGCGAAATGCCTTACCTTTTTTCTCACTTTCTTCTGCTTCTTCTTCTTCTTCTTCTTCGTCCTTTTCTCTCGAGCGAGCTACTTTTTTCAATTATTTGGTTAAACATTTATTATTTGTAGAAAAAATTTTTTTTTTTATGAAGGAATATGTGGGGTCCTTATTTAATGTTCTTTATTTGCCACTTCATTACCACACCAATATCGAATCAAAAACATGATTGAAAAACCATGTCATTGCTAACAAAACAGTTTATTCTTGTTCTTCTTTTTTTTTTTTCTGCAGGATCCGATTCCTTTGGTGACATATGCCAGTGAGGGAATTTTTTGTTCCTAAAGCTGATTTGATATTTTGATAATTTTTCCTTAGAACTTAGAACCGTGCAGTGAGCGCAACAAACCAATTAGAAGGCTATATAACCGATGCAGCCCTCGTTCGTCAATTACAAAAGAAATTAATTCAAAGGCGGAAATTTAGATAGCCTTTTGAGTTCATACTTCTCTTACAAATACAATTTCAATAGAGAGGTTGTATAAAAGTGGGATGCCTAGTTCGATGGAATATTGGACCATCTGTTCAGACTCATCTCTGAAATATATAAGAGATAAGTGTGATTTTTTGTTGTCTTTTTTTTTTTTTTTTTTAACTTTTACCAAAAATATCTCAGACTTATCTCTTATATATGAACACAAGAAAAAATTAGGCGATACTTTACAAGTTCTAAAAATATTTAAAGGGCTTACTCGCAAATGAATTTTTAAGAATTTGTTAAAAAATGTCAGAAATCTTTGTTATTGGTTAATGAATTCCAACAATCTTATTAAAATCTGTATTGGTTTGATGATTTTCTAAAGTAAAATCCACTATAATTCAAAAAGTTTGTGTTTTCAGGATTTCATGAATCCATTAAAATAAGAAGCATCTTTTTTTTTTTAATAGCACTTCATTTAATAAGAGGTCTAACAAAGGGTCACAAATACAAGGAGATGATATCCTGAAGGCATTTCTTTGCGAGAGCATCGGCAATAAAATTGTCCGATCTCGGTGTGAAATTGAAGGAGATTGAAACAAATACTTTTGACAAGATGAAGATATCGTGAAGGATACCGAAGATTTCAGTAATTTGTTCTCCTGATTGCATGGCTCGGATGAGCGTTTTAGAGTCAGATCGGAGGCGAATCGAATTCCAGCCAGAGATCTCTGCTTGGTGTAGGGCTTCACTGACAGCAATCATTTCCGCTGCGAGAGGAGATAGGACGAAAGCCTCTCCTCTTCCTCCCTGTCCGATGATTTGATTCCGTTTATCTTTTGCGATCCATCTTGTTCCGGCACATTTGTTGTCCTGGTTCCACGCTGCATCTGTGTAGAGGACAATGGCTTCCGGGTCCGTGTGGGATGGGACATAGCGAGGTTTCCCAGTGGTCGTAGTAGGTTTAGAATTCTGATCTTGTTGCCATTCGCGAGCATCCGCACAGGCCTTTGTAATGATTTCTGATGGTTTGAAAGACCGGTTTTCAAACAGCAGATGGTTCCTTGCTCCCTATACATTCCAACTGATCCAGGGGAACAAAGAACCAAGTTCAATTCCTGTCGGAGGGAGAGGTAGCTAGAGTTTAGATGCCTTCAAGACTTCCGGGTATGTTTGAGTTGGGGAATGGATGAACGGGGTTTTTGTTGGGGTGAGGTCCCAAACTTCCAACTCCCCACAGTGACGACATCCGATCCTGTATATAGGCCTCTAGCTTGTAGGCTGCTACCAAGCGCCAATTTCCAGAGAAACATCTGGAGTTTCGGAGGTATCTTCCTAAACCATATTTCTGCGTTCCAATTTATGTCCGAGGTGGGTTCCTGTTGCATCACTGATTGGAATTTAGATTCCTATGCTAGGTGGTACCCGATTTTTGTCGTGTAGGTTCCAGACTTGGTGGAAATCCATATATGCTTGTCCGACACACCCGTGAGACTTGATTTGATGCATAGGATTTGTTGTTTTAGTTCTGGGAATACTAATTCCACCTTCTCTCGGTCCCACTTGTTTGTGTCTGTCTGGGGAAGATCGGCAACAACCCAATTCACTGTTTCCTTGGTAGCTGGTCTCGTTGGTCGGGTTATAGTTGATATTGAGAGCCAAGTGTCATTCCTGATGCTCGTTGTCTTCTGATACTAGGATTTTACTATCCTAAAGCATGTATCTATCGCTGCAGTACTCCAGGTATCAATCTAATCATGTGAGATGCTAGCAATCAAGATGTGACAGAACTACTCAATTCAAGCCAAATACTTCAAGTTGTGGTGATAATGAACAAAAGAGATCGAGTAACTCGATCGAGCTAGAACAAATAAGAAACAACTGACAGTGAAACAAGTCGATCGAGTGCAATATGAATGCAATCGAGCTGAAACAATATGATGACGGATGTGAATATCAGGGAAAGATCAAGCTCCTAAGGATGGGGTAATCGACCTGTAACTACTCCTAACGTGATCTCGTCGCTTAACAAACCTCAAACACGGGCTAGATCCTAAATACTACAATTATATGTTGTGCACTTGCAACACTAGTTGTCTTAGGGAATTATTACTTGTACTCATCCCATAGATGCAGCGATCAAGTTTTTGGCGCCGTTGCCGGGGATTGCATCATAAACACTTGCATAGTCTTGTTTAAAACTAAGTCTAGATCTTGGTATTTTCGAATACTAACTTTTTCTTTTTAAATCTTGTGTTTATAGGTACTTGGAGATGAATCACAACACCAACATCCACTTTGGGAACCGGACACTGATCCCACACGATCTCCACGGCCGGAGTTACCAAGACCCAGCCGTAAGCATCGTGCCACATCCGTTCCCTCCCAACCGCGCTCATCCGACGTTTGAAGGACCTAGCCGAGACGAGCATCATTACCATCATCATCAAAACCGACCTCCGGTTTATCATCAACCACCTAGACCAGTGTTGCATTCACACCACGACCATGTTCTCAATAGGCGGAGAGATAGCCATTTCGATGCCGTGCTTGAGGGTTTCATGGAGAGCCAAAGAAAACTAGCCGCGACATTGAGACAAAGCTAGAGTTCACGCGATACGAACTAGATGGAAGACTTGGAGAACTCTCTACCCAAATAGAGAGAGTAGAGTCAAGATGCTTGGACATGGAGGAAGATTTGAAGAAGCAAGGCGAGGCCATTGAAGACAATAGGAGAGCGATACACTTTACCAAAGTTTCTACCAAGGAGATGGATAATCACTTAGATGAGAAGATCTCAAGTCTTGATAACAACCTCGATGGCACCACCAAGAGTCTCAATTCAATAACAGCAGTAGCTCATCAAGCTAAGAGGGAGGTAGCCGAAGTGACACTAAAGGAGAGGCAATGTTACTCGACAATGCTTACATTGGTGGAAGGGCAAAAACAAGTGAAGGCACAAATCCGAGATTTACACATCTCTCTAGACAAGAGGAGCCAAGATATTCAAAGAAGAGCTAGAGGGCTTGAAGACAAAGTAGATGGAGTCTCCAAGGAAGTCAAGGATTTAACCACTCGCTTAGCCAACTTGGAAGAGAAGGTCTTGACCGAGACAAAGACGACCGTTCCTAAGCAAAACTATGCCGCGCCCGTCTTTACTATAAGAGAGACCGACCCAAGAGTGATTTGGGATGAAGAAGAGAGTAGAGCTGATCAAGAAAGAGCCACAAGCTAACCACTGGAACAAGAGAAGATAGCACCAAAAGGAAGAACCCTTACTCAAAGGTCTTCACAACCGCCTCCCACCAAGGAGAAGAGGAAGACAAGATCATCACTTGAAGAGATCATAGATGATTTCAACTTTATGGCGAGGAGATTCCCTTATGGTGTGCCGTTTGATAATGCTTGCAACAAGAGTCCATTCATGCAAGACCTAGCTTGGACACAAGATTGGAGTCTAGCTGAATTGGAAAAGATGTACGAGGAAGCAAGAAAGGGGATGCCTAAACCTAGGTTTCTACACAAGCTTCATGACCCAGGTTACTTCCTTATACATTTCTCTATCAATGGAAGCTACTTTGATGATGCTCTTTGCGATTCCGGTTCTAGTGTGAACCTTATGCCGGCCGAGATAGCCAAGAAGTTGGGATTGATCAATTCAATTGTGAAATCTCGAATGGATTTAAAGCTAGCTGATTCATCATTGACCGAACCACTTGGAGAGGTTAAAGACATTCAGCTTGATTTTGGAGGCTGCATAGTTCCAGCCAACTTCTATGTAGTAACCATGAAGGATCCGGAGGACTTAAAGCTTTTGCTTGGAAGATCATTCCTAGCCACAGCTGGAGCGATCATGGATTGGCCTAATAGAAGAATCTCTCTAGCCAATGTTGACAAGGACACCTTCTACGATGCTGCACCTCCCGGTTTCTCATCCAAGCGATTTCGCTACACAAGTGGAGGAGAGTGCTCACAAGTAAGAGGAGAGTCGCATGGCTACTTGATCAAGGAAGTTCTACAGGACAAGATGCACTTGGAATCATCAGGCAACAGGAAGTTCTTGGAGCCACCAATCCTACCTAACTAAGAACACAAAGGAGTCGAGCTACAAAGACTTAAAACAAGCGCTTGTGGGAGGCAACCCACATTTTCTTATCCCTTCCTCTTTTTATTTTTTTATTTAAACTATTTATTTGTTCTATTTATAACTCTTAAATTTTTGAGAGTTTAATAAATTTTACAAAAATAAAATAAAAAGTGTTTTAGGAAAAAGTACCAAAAAGGAGGTCTACATGAAAAATGCATTGGAAAGCTACATCGCCACGACTTGACCTCAAAAGATTAACCATCTTTGGTCTAAGTATGAAGCATTGAGTCTAGTTTGAGTCCCACCCAAGTCCCACCCATGTTTCAAGAAGCAAAGAATCCAAGAAGGGCCACGGCACAATAAAATCCGGCCATTGGAACACTATTGCACAAGGC
Source organism: Microthlaspi erraticum (assembly GCA_902728155.2). NCBI lineage: Eukaryota > Viridiplantae > Streptophyta > Magnoliopsida > Brassicales > Brassicaceae > Microthlaspi > Microthlaspi erraticum. The sequence continues at coordinate 47,520 of CACVBM020001528.1, forward strand.
AAAGGTAAGTATCACTTCCATTCTTAAATGTCATTTCTTTTAAACACTATTTCTATCAAATTAAACATACACACTACTTGGATTTCTGATCAAGATCCAAGTACATATGGTTTCACGATCAAGTCTTTGATTGGGAAGTTCAAACTATTTTGAACAACTCAATCATTGACAGAGTTTAACAAAGAGTTACTAGTGTTTTTCAGATAAAATATGACAGGAGAACCGGTTCAAAATATCATACAAACATGGCGCGCAAAGGAGCCACAACCGGCCAAAGGAGGATTTACATGCCAAACATGAGAGATGAGGGAAATCCAACCACAATTCAATCCAGGAGGGATAGAAAAACAGTTCGGTCGAAGCAGAACTCAATTGGCCCGAGTAAATAAGGAGATATCAACATCACAACCACTCTCTCGGCCAGAATCGACGAACCAAGCGACAATGCTCGACCATCTCCCAAACGGCACGACCGAAGTCCACCAAACTTCACAGGCGACCTCAAAACATCATTTTGGTCGGCAAATCCAAAAGATAGGACGAGAAAAGTGCCTGCTACGTGAGATAGACGAAGGAAGCTCAATACGGCCGACGGCGATGCATAGAATGGCCGACGAACTCAAAACCTCAAGAAGGCGCGAACACCGGTGGAAACTGATCCTCTGGAGTCCAAAAAACACCAAGGAAGAAGAAAGGAAGGAGACGATCGAACAGATTAAGAGATGGCCAAAGGAATCACATCCCGAAGCCATTGGCGCGCACGACGAAAGATCTCCGAATCCACACGTTCAAATCGCCTCAAACTTCACAAGGAGCCACAAAACATAAGGTTGGTCGATGAAATTCATTTCAGTACAATGAATTCCTTACAATTCAAGAGATGGCCGATGGAGCAAATAAAATGGCCGACAATCCAAATCACGGCATTTACCGCGGCCACCGGCTCAAATCACCTCCATCAAGCCTCCACATCGCATCTAAAGAAGAAAATCCAGATTGGAACGAGCAGAATTGGAGAAGACCGACGGAAGACGTTCCCGGAGCCAATTTGAAAATTTTTCAAAGGAGATCTCAAACCACTCGTTCAAACGACCCCAAACTTCACCAGTCGCCATATTATACAATATTGGTCGACGAAATTTCAAGATAGGTCGAGGAAATCTTCACGGTTCGAGCTGTAGTCCATACCATCACCATCCGGTCGACCAAAACGGACCAGTCTCGGCCAAAAAGGCGAAAAACAGAAAACCAAGGGAGAATTGTCACATTCATCCAACCAAATCCAACAGCTATGATGTTTGCACCAGTCAGTTCATTCCTGGAAGCAACTAGCACAACCGATCTTCACATCAAAGGCCAAAAATTTGGGTACAATTTTCTACAAACTCTAACTTTTCCATTCTATTTATCATTACCTCTCTTAATTGGATTTTTCTTACACCGAGACGGTGCAAGTTAAGTCTGGGGGGATTACTAACAAGTTTGTTCTTTTTGAATTTCATTGAGTCGTTTTATTGAGTCAAAATTTTGTCAAAGGATTATGACCTTATCTTGGATCTAACCATTGTTGTGCTAACGTTTAAGTGACCATTGAAGCAGTCTTGGCAATACATCTTACCACAGGGACACTATGAGTTGATCGATCTACCAAAAACGCCCACACCTCCAAGGACTTGAGAAGGATCCACTCTTGACTCCGCCCTTAATGAACTTAATCTTCTCAGCTAGGGGCTTGGCATACAAATGGCATGATTCCTCATCCTCTCCATCAAATGAAAAAGTCTTAGTGAGTTCGTGCTTCCCTCTCTCTCCCCTTCAAATTTAAAGAAAAAGCGTAAGGTCCAAGTAACCGGGGATTCGGTGGCAAACACCATCAATACTCGCGTCTATGGAAGGCCTATGAATCCAAGCAACCGGGGATTCGGTGGCAAACACCATCAATACTCGCGTCTGTGGAAGATCCAAGCAAAACCTCTATAATAAAGAGAAGGAGTTGAATAAAAAAATACTTCGCTACCCTAAAAAAGGGATGAGTCAACTCAAAGAAGTGAGAAGAGAGAGAGGAGAAACATGGAGTAAAAAGACAAGTGCCAAAACAAGGGGATGAGAAAGAGTCTAAAGCCGGCTGATCGATACTCCCTAGTTGAGACCACACCTTTAGAAATGAAAGGAGTCAAGGAGGGTGAATTGGATTGTCCAAAGAGAGGTGGGCCGCCTTGGAAAAATCGCAAAACTCATGGTATGTACTCTTGTTCTTAATTCAAATATTTGCCTTTACTACTTTCATGTGGATTACTAAAACCAAGCCAACCCGGATTTCCTAATGATTTGAGAGTTCTTGCGTTTTCAAACCTCTCTTCCTCTCTTAGTTTGCTTGGGGACAAGCAAAAGGCTAAGTCTGGGGGAGTTGATATACCCATATCTTTCATGTTTTTATCAAGGTTTTCACTATGTTTTTAATACAAATAATGTGGTTTTTATGCCCAAGAGGTAGTTTTCTTGTATATTCTGGTTTTGAGCATCATTCAGGTCAAAATAGCAAAGAAGAGTCAAAATGGAGCAAAAAGAGTCAAATCACCAAGTTCCCAAGTCTAGAGCACCAAATCTACATTTCTCGCTAAAGACCAAACCGGAGCATCCGAAGTACGACCGCATATTCATGCCTTCCCGACGTCCAAAAGTCATGTTTCTTATATGGAAAGATAGATATTTGAGTCATGACCCGCGGCGAAGTGGAAAGAGGTCATTTGGATCACTCGTTGGACCGGAACTTATTTTCTACCAAGACATGTCCGACGAGCGCCTAAGTAGAGCCCATGGAGACTTTGATGGATCAAGAGGCCCGAGATACCGCGCCCAAGGCCTTGGCTCATCTTGACACTAGCATAACTCAATCCAGAAGCTTCCATTGGCCTGAACGCGGCCCATTCAAGAACTTGGAGAGCAAGCTCAAGCGGCTAAAGAGAAATGGAAACTTTCCTCTTCTGCGCGCGCTCAACTTTGCCGACCTAGACCCGCTCTCTACCTATATATACTTGCTTTTAGCCTCTTGTAATAAGAATCACCAGCCGCATAACAAGAAACACTTATTCAATAAAGTTCGGAGCCACTTAGGTGGTCTCCTTCTTCTTTCTTTTCTTCTTTTGCATTTGTATATAGCTTGCATGTTTCAATTTATATAGTCTAGAAGTAGAGATTTCTCCCTAAGGGTGAGGCGTGGTTTAGTCTATATTCCGCCGCCTCTCTCTCTAAGGATTCATGAGACTTCATCTACTATCTAAGACTCATTGTTGAATTATGGATCCTTCCAATGAGGACGTGATATAATGGCCATCTTGAATCGATTGTTAAAAGGGGAAACCCTATGGTTCTCCATCTTTATTTATGCTTAATGCTTGTTGCTAGAGTAGCTAACTAGTGACTTGATTTTAGGTTGATATACTCTCCAAAAGCTTGTTATATCTCCGGACACAATATTTGATGGGCAAATCGTTTTAGGCTACGAAAGTAGACCTAAAGAGTTTTGTGAACAATCATTACTTGGATGTAATGCATGTCTCACTCTACAATGACCAACGAAAGCTGAGCCCATTGGTTTAAGAGACATAGGGGATTGGAACCACGAAAGTGGAATAATCCTTCCTTAGTGTTTTGAGTTCAAAAGAATCGGATTTTAACAAACTTTTCAATCGACTTGGCTCATGTTTTCAAAAGAGTTTTCAATAGTTCAATAATGTTGCTTGTATAGAATTGCATTGTTATTTCTTTTGCGTGTTCTAAACAAACACAAACCCTTGCATCTTTTGATTTAGCTTAGTCATTTAAACTCTATGATTATGTAATGTGTGAAATCCAATCCCTTGTGGTTCGACCCCTAAATACTACAATTATATGTTGTGCACTTGCAACACTAGTTGTCTTAGGGAATTATTACTTGTACTCATCCCTTAGATGCAGCGATCAGAGGGGCAATGGGGAATCGTGCCTTCCGAAAAAGTTGGTGTATCTCTTCTTTGTTTTCACTAGTTGTGAAAAAGAACTCCACTAGACCATGTTTATCCCAAGCTTCTTCAAAAGTGACATAGAATGGAAGTGATTTCACCTTAGCATTGAACTCTTTAAGCTTCATGGGGCTTATCTTGTTGGGATCAATGGGATCATATTGCCAAGTGTCTTCTTCTTCAGTGGGCGTTGGGCGTTGAACTTAGCCCAGTCTTTGGCTTGTCCAGCTAGTGATAGTTGGAAAAGTTGTATCTTCTTGGGGTTATCTCCAAGTCCATAGTCGTGGCAAAGCTGCTCAAAGTTGCATAGATGCTCCTTTGCACATTCTGAAGTAGAATTGTAGAAAGGATTTCTCTCCACATGCTTGATTAGCTCTTCATTCAAAAC